>JACXSJ010000379.1:101257-111502 GCA_014851325.1 Pentalonia nigronervosa
GTATTTGACTTTAATATTATACTCAGATTTACTATATATTATATAAATATATGTAATATATATAAGACTGTTTTTTAATCAGCTAATACCCCCTAAACCCAACTCAACGCCCCCAAAAATTTATTTGAGCATCCTACCGCCCCCCTGAATGCCACCAACGCCCACAAGGGGGCGCTATCGCTCACTTTGAGAATGACTGCTCTATACAGTAAGTGTCGAATGGGTCACTGTAATGGATGTGTTAAATTTTAATTTGACATAAAATCATAGTGAAAACGGCCAGTCAGCCTTCATTACTGAGTATACTTCATGATTTTATTGCTATTAAAGTAATTAATTTTACTATTAATATTACGATAGGTTGAATTAATGTTTACCGGAAACATTGTATTTAAAAATATCATAGAGTATATAAATAAAATATAATAATATACTTTAAAGGTTTCGAGCACCATGTTGATTATTTTTTTCATATTTTTGGATTACACTATCAATAATTTATGAAAGACCTTGTTTAGGAAATGCTAATACAAACATTTGATGAAAATGGTATGTATTTACGGGTATAATTTCTTGCGTTACACCAAAAAAAATAAATTGATTTTGCCAATAATTGACTTTTTAAAAAAATTCACGTTTTTCAATTGATTTTTTTTCTTTTTCCCGACGCGTTTATAAACTAATTTTTTACTTTTGGCCCCCACACTAAAATATCAACTATATCCACTTCTTAACCGCAAAAGGAGTTGATAAAAAAAGTCGAAGCACTTTTACTACCTGGAAAGATGTTACCAGACATCAAAAAAATATATCAATGTAAAATCAATCATTCATCGCTCCACTCAGAATCTGAAATTAATAATTTTTAGTGTTGTGAGAATTCGTGAAGAGTTCAGATAATATGGGTACCAACCGAAGCCTTGTCGATACATTACCTTATCGAACATAATGTTAAAATAATATTATAAACTGAAATGTCTTGATTCCATTCTAGATTGTTCAAATGTCGTCGTCATGATACACTATTTTTTTTTTCATCGGCTGCGATAGGCAGGTATTTTCCGCAGGCCAGCCATTTGGTTGTGTGCCTGATGTTTTATCATATACACAACACATCTAAACACACAACGATAACCACGTCCAATACGCACACAGTGATATCATTGCAAATCTCTGCAGAAATCTCTCGCAGCCGTGTCTGGCTTACCGCGCGGTGTCCATCAAGGGATTTACGAATTTCAAAGGTCTAAAACGGAAGGGATTTATGGCTTCTCGTCGGAAATCGCTCGATTGCGTGTAGACCGGTCGTGTAAACAAGTGTCCCCCTGTAGAGGATCGAGTGAACGCGAGTAATACACATACTTGGCACCGATTCGGTCACGAATCGGACAGGTGCCCTCGTTAACACGTTTCGAATCTCCTGTGGTATTACGTTATAATATTATGCGCCTGTCTATTGTTGTGCACGTAGGTAGGTACACCACAAATTATTATTATAAATTATCACTTTAGGAATTATATCACCCCGTACAATATATTATAGGGCACGATATAATATAATAGATTCATGGCGGGGCGTTTGTCCGGTGAGCGGGGAATCTGCATAATAATATTCCTATTATCGCGACAACCTCTGGTTAACGTGTACAATACACATACCCAGTGAAATGTAAGACTTTTGAGTTTCAAACAATTATAAGTGAAATGTCGTGGATTTTTGCAAAGGATGTTCAGACGTATCGTCAAACCAATCCGCCGACGAGTGCTTTATGACGAGCATCGGTACACACTGAGAGTTCAACTACTACAATATTAAGCCCTGTGCAAAGAACAATAATAATAATAATAAAACAATTCGTATATGCCTCTACAACATATTATTATAGACGCTTACGGCGGCATGCAGATGATCGTCATAGGATCCGAAACAGCCTATTCGTTATAGAATTCGAAACAGTCTTTTTTCGAACTGTTTTATTGCGCCGCAGTCGGTGAATTTCTGCAATACGATGCGAATATAAACCCTGCTTGCATTATTAATTCGTAACGATAAACGCATAAATTACACACAATGTGCGTTTTTCATTAATGTTTGTGAACAGGGGGTTTCTTCGCGCCACCAAACTAGATGAGTACCTACAGATTCCGTTTTCGTTTAAAACAAATGAATTATGTGGTTTTAACGCGCAAGAGAAATGTTCAGAAACCGCCAACTCATTTGTAATGAATATTTACAGTAGAAAACTATATTAATAAATAACAATCACGCAACAAGATAATAATAATATTAATAATATGTATTTCTGTGCTATATTTAATGTAATGATTTATTAGTAATTATTATCATCATACATAATATTATATCGTTTTATGATTCCCATGAAGTATTGTACAATGACACATAATCATTACTCTAATATTGCATCATATTATCTTCGTCATCTGATAACATTATATTAGTCGGACAGCAAACACACACATATCGTATTTTTGTCTAGTAATCGTAGTGATTAAAAAACTATGTAGGATTGTGGATAGCACACCAAATTCAAATATCAAAGATTACGTCTAAAAGTTGAAATATAATAAAAAAATACATAGTTATTAGTATTTTTTTTTTTTTTGATTAAAATTATTTACAGCGTATCAATGAAAATACATTACTTTTTATTTGAGGTTTAAATTTGAAAACGAATGAAAACGTGTATATATATATATATATATTTATAGGGTTGACTTAAAAAAAAAAAAAAGGTTCGCTCTATCATCACCGTCCCACTTCGTCAACTGATTATATCAATGTTATTATAATCATTAATATTTATTAAAGTAAGAAGTATTGCAATACACTTAGTAATATATATATATATATATTGTATTATGATCAATTTGATCAACTCATTTATCCAGTGGTCAAATAATGTAATATAATGCACATTTTTATCGTTTGAAAAACCCAGATAAAAATCCAACTTGCACGTCATCAAAAAATAGTTGTGATTACTAAAAAGTAATATCAAACACATTTTTTTTTTATTTGTACCATTTATTCAGTCTTATTGGCAATAACTATATTTTCATTTTCGACGTCCCAGATCACACTACACGCTAGTGCAATGTTCAAACAGTAATAACTGCTTGAGTGCATCATGGCATATCATAAATGTTTTTTCTTTTTTTATAGAGACCACGAAGGTGTCATCAATATTATATTTAAGATACGCCTCCTTGATGTAACACAAATTATCCACACCGTATTGACTATTAAATATCTAAATAGTGTACAGACAAACATAATAATATGATTATATTGTTATAACTTTTAGGATAACGTGTCAATTATTATTATTGTTATTATTGTTATTAGCAATTTCTAAGCCAGGACTCAAGTCCCAAGTAAAGATATTTGTCTGTTTAAACTTTTAAATATTTTTCATTCACGCTATATTTGGAATTCACTCGTATACAATATATACAAGGTGAGTCGTTCATCCACTCCATCTTTCAAATAATTAATTTATTCAAAATCTAACTTTCGGAATTTTTATGTATTTTTTAATAGGTACCATACTTTCAAATCATTAGATTTTTTTACAATTTCTGTTGCAGTACACAACTTTTTTCTTCAAATAAAACATACTTTTTACTTGTTATTGTAAAGCACGTGTTTTTATTTTATTTTTTTTTTTAATGTGGATGCTTCAAAATCGAAACTCAAACGAGTAGTTTCAGAGTTATTAAATTTAAACTACTAAGAGTTATAATCTTGAATAATAGTTTTACATAAAATATAATAGTATACATTCAGTTGTACCTATTAAACTTGGGTAAGATTTCATAAATTTTTAACTGCAAAATAATTTAAATATTTAAAATTGTATAAGCGCTGTGCCTAGCAATTTTTCACAGTAAACATGTGTATAATTATTATTTGAAATCATTTTGTTTTGAATAAAATAAAAATTTCTAAAAACTATAATTTTAATAAATGCATTAGTCGTGGGGAAAATGAGGTTGAGGAATATTTGAGGAATCACCTTGCACAAAACCATAATTTGTTAAAATGTTTACGAGTGTTTTTTCGCCAATTAAAACAACTTAATAGTATAGAGAAACACAAAAGCCACGAAATAAAAATAAATAAATAAACTATTCAAAATTTTACATAGAGCGTGCGCGTTAAATAATATAATGGCTTATCCAAAAATGAAATCCCTTTCTTCCCATAGGACGAAACATTCAATAAACGTAATTTCGGAATAAGCGTTACTTGTGAGTATCCCACACGAACTTAAATGTCGTGTTTACTAAGGCTTCAAATGAACCACTCGGATTATATGAAACCTTACGTCATTTTCTTCACTAAATCAATTTTCGCACAACATCAAAGGCGCTGATGGATATATTATCGGTGTGCAATATTCTCGACTAGTCGGAAGTCGTGTACACTATGTTTATATTGTCGGCCACCCACGTACGATTGGGTAGCTTTTTTTTTCAAGTACTCATCTATATGAACGGTTAACTTGGATAGGTGTCGATGAAACCTTTTTGCGTGCCACGACACGTATCGACGAATAAAACTTATCGCATCGCACGAATGTCTACAGCGATATTACTGATATTATAATATCGTTTTTAGTAAAACAACAATAGCAATAAATTACATTTACCGTAAATAATTGCCGTGTGCAATTATTATTATAATATATAGACACTACACATATAACCGCATAAAATGCAAGCCCACATTATATCGTTATTATTATTATTAGTATTATTATATCCGATAAAAATCAATCCATTTCATGTGTTTTTTGTTTTGTTTTGTTTTTGTTTTCGCACAGGCCGACATCACGTGCAGCAGTACGAAACAGTCCGTCGGCGTGATATTTACGCGTACGAATTTTGTCACGCTCAAGTACGTGACAGATTCGTGGGGCACGCGTGTCAACGGTTTTAGATTAATTATAACCGCCTTCAAAGATCCTTGTAAGTATTTTTTTTTTACAGTGTGAGTGTGAGAGAAAGAGAGATCCCGAATCCCATGCACCTCCCTACCACTTACTCCCTCAAAACTATCAACCACCCTTGCCCGCCAATCAAACGACGCCACCACCACACCTCTCTGAACCATCCACACTAGTTGACGCCGCCCCACCACCCCTTGCCTGAACCGTGTTGTATTATAAATATATTTTTAGTGAATAAAATACCGATATCAAGCTTTGTCTCGTCGAATTTTAGTCACGGCGTTATTTGTCACGCACACAGAACACACACGCACATAATTCATATATATTTGCAAATAATTGCACCTATATTATCCATAATTTAATATCGAATTCTTACGCCCACTTGGTAATATCTACCATCAACACAGCCACCACACCACAACCGCAATACTTACAACCGTCGTCTTCGTCACTGTCGTCGTCGTCGTCGAAGATAATTATTCTGCACCCGGTAAAAAAATAATAGGCTTTAAATTTGTTTAATGTCCACGTGATTAACTTTCGTCGATTCGACGGGGCGTCAAAATATCTACCGCGTATATTCGAAATTCATATTTTTTAAAAAGCATAATAAGTAGGTATAAGTACAATACCAGAACAAAACAGTAATGTTATAATATTTTGTATTTCATTATTTCTCGACCGCGTGTATGCACCATTTCCATAATCCATGCACACAATTTCACCATAGTTTGAATTTCAATGAAAAAAACCAAAAATGTTATAGACACCATAATGGTCAATATTAAAATCTCAACAGGCGGAGTACAAAGTATTATAGCATAAGCCGTAAGACACCTAAATCAATAAGTAAAATAATTTTTTATGATGCGCATTACCGAAAGTTCGATAAATCCACGTTAAAAAACGTGTTTTTCTTCTGTTGTTCCAGTCCACAATTGCAGGGAGTTCAAATGTCAAACGATGTCGCAATGCATCTCCAACGACCTGGTGTGCGACAACATCAACCACTGTCCCGACGGTACGGACGAAGCGACGACGCCAACTTGTCAAGGTACGGCGAACGGTTAGATTTGCAATATTTGCATTCGCGGGCTAGCTTTGCGTAGGTCATAATAAAATATATTATACCTGACGACAAATTATATTTATATTGAAGGCGTTTCATTCGTGTTTTAACACGGTTACATATATAATACAGTAAAACTTTCTTATAACGGATCTCCCATAAGACGGAAATCTACTTATGACGAAAACAGTCTCATAAAACCTATATTATTCAGTATATTTTAGTCCACCCATTTTTTTTGCACCGATCAAACAGAGGTGAACGGTTTGCTTGTACGATACACTACTTGTCTCTGTTAACTATCGTTTATTAATAATAATAAAACAAACCAACGCCTTAGCAGTGCTGGGACAATCACCCACACACTGACTATAACAACAAATAAAATATACAGGACATGTAAGCTCTATCCTTAAAACTTTTTCCTTTAGACCACAAAAATATCTTATATATATCAATGACATAGAGTACCCTTTCATCAGCTTCTTTCCTGGACAGAACTACATTAATATATTTAACCACTGCATCCCATTTTCTCTTGGACTAGGCCATTGCTTCCATCGTGTTCTCTGGTGTTATCTCCACATTTAGCGTAATCTCTAGCTCACGTCTTAATCTTCACCACCTATTAATAACGAGTCTGGCTTGCGTTCACTTTTCAAAGGTCTTCATCTTTGACTTTTTCATGGCCCTTGAATACATCCTGCAGTTTGCACTTCCGGGGTAATGGTTGAAGTCCTCTCGTCTTGCATAACCGCACAAGACACAATTTGGACGACTGGAACAGTCCTTCGCCTTGTGCCCTTTACTGTCACAAATCATGTATTGCACGGAGCGATCCGACCGGTCCATACATTGTCTTCCTTTATATCCATATACATGTCATCAAAGCATCTGGTTTTCGTGTCTTTCTTGGATACGCGGCAGCGGACAAGTTCAACTACAACTTTTTCCGCCTTTACAAAGAAGACGACACCTTGGCTACTTAGCTTCACCACCGCCATCTAACTACCATCACGTGATGAGACCATTCTCAGAAATTTGGTACTCCGATCACTTCCTGCAACTTTGGTTACAGCATTTTAGTCCACTCCATAACAAAAGCTTCTGTGTGGTGGAATATTCAGTCGATACAGAACGATTACATTATAAGGAGGTCTTACTGTACCTATCCGATAAAACCGTCGTGTTTGTTATTTAATTTTTCATATTTTGCTGTCGTGACGGACGATACAATTATTATGATAGTATATGGAAAACAAACATCCATACACACATACATACACATTTATATGATATTATTTTATATACACATCCAATATTTCAGATTCAGAGTGGAGCGAGTTCAAAATAATAATAATCGATAATATTTTACCGTTTCATTTTTTTCCGGTCGTTTTAAATCATCTCGGTATTATTTTATTATAATTTGTAATGATTATGATACTTGCTGCTATGCTATATTTGTGACTAATGATTATTTACGATCTAAAATGACAAAATAAATTCAGAAAAATGTAAAAAAAAAAAATTCCTCGATTTTAGATAAATCTTGATAAACTTTTGGAAAACAAAGCTTCGCTCGGAAATTCTTTTCGAATGAGATCGATTGCTTTCATAAAAAATGGCCCGCCTAATTGTCGTCCAGTATCAGATCCTGTTTTATTTTTATTATTCATTTATCTAAAATGCCATTTAAAAATATTATTATTTCAAACGATATGCCTACGCAATGCAACAGCGCAATAAAAACAACTGCAATTATAAACTCTCAGTGAAATTCTCTCCTAATTGGGATTGTTGAAGAATATTCCAGTTGAGTACCATATTTTACTCTATTTGAGGTTTCAATTCAATATAGTTATAATTGAACACTCTTTAAACTCATCATTAAATTACGTCCATGACAGAACATCACAAAAAAATAATTATATATTTACGTGCATGTTTTTCACACTTTCGAATTATCGTTTCGATATTTTCTCTTATTTTTTTTTTTTATTAATGATAACTTTATACTCCGGATTTCATTCAAAATCGTCTAAGACTAATCAGTTTTCTACTGCGCTAATTTAGTAAGAAGTAGAAAGACCGCTTATTGCAGATGGAACCATATTATATCAACTCTGTGCGATTTGAACGTATACTATTTAAATTACTATCGATATGTACTTTTATGACATGTTTATTTTCATGTAAAATAACAAATTGAATCGATTGGTCTAAAGTACAGCATTACAATATTATTATAATTATTGGCACTCAGAGATATCCATCACTCGTGCTCGAAGACTAGAATGCTTAACGCACCTGTCACACTCAACATGACAATATTATTATTTATACTTTCCCGGAGATTTGAGTCTTACCAATACGCCTCGTATGATATATCATATTATTATCGCAATAAAATTATTATAATATTAAAATTATAATACCGTTGCCCCATTTGTCATCGTACAAGCCCTTACAAGTTGATCGTTTCGTCCACAGGTGCTTCGTCGTTGACGCTGTTGGGCATTAACATCACCATTCTCGTGGTAGCCTCACTCGTCGTGGTTTCCATACTTGGAGTGTGCGTCATCGTTTTGACCGTTTACTGCATATGTTACCGGACGTCGAACGGTTCGATCCCGACTTCCAGACACAGCGCTGTGTTACACGACACGTCAAACAATTTTCAAAGTAAGTCCCCTACTAGCATGATCGTTTAGTGTACTATTTTTTCACAAAACCACAAACTGATCGATATCGAATTTTTCGAAAAAACATTATAATATAATATTATGTTTATGTGTGAATAAAAGTCGTCATTAGGACTGAGATTTCGGTGTAATTTGCATTTTTTTTTCAAAACTAGATACGCGACGCCCGATTTATAACATAAACGTTTCACGTATTTTTGAGTCATAAAAATAAGTTTTTATTTTGCATTTGTTTGCATTTTATGAAAATGTTCAACTTTAAAAACATTTTTTTTTCATTTTTTAAAGCATTTTTAGGGATTTTAGAGCATTTAATACTAAACTCAAGTTTGTTTTAAATTTATTTATTTTGTAACGTATACTAACGAGGATTTCATCCAATCAACATTTTCAAAAGGATCCGTACGACGTGTAACATTACAAATAAATATAATATTATAAGCGGTGATAGAAAATGAAATGAAATAAATTTTTTTTTAGATTTAAAGTCTACATAGAATATTTGAAACTATGTATATTACAGACATTTTTAATAAATTAAATTAAAAAAAAAAAATTTTAGTTAAAAATTTGTTTAAAATAAAAAAAAAATAAAGTAATTTTATAGGTGCATTAAGGCCTTTTTTTAGGATATTTTTTGAATTTTATCAGCGCATTACATTCCCAGCCATATCCGTCATCATTGTCGTCTTATATGCAACGAGCCGGGGGACGGTGAATGCATTCAATCGAAACGCACTGGCCATAGAGAAAAATATGAACATATTTCTTAGCTGTGTTTTTAGGCGATTCGATTTTATTTCACCACAGATATCGAGTAGACTAATTGAGATTCCGATACTTAGAGAAGGAGTAATAGGGCAATGTTCTCTAGTTGATATTATAAAAAAATAGGTTCTCACCATAAAACGCTTATTATTTCGAGATATCTTATAGTTGATCAACATTATATACCAACTAATATAATAATAGTTATTTATAATTTAGTGTTGTCATCTTATGGTAGTTATTGACGATAAGACTTTTATGATACATTTTTCGTAACGTTTCACTCACGGAAATAGTACTATTATTCCTTTGAGTTTTTAACAGTATTTTAGAATTTTAGACTAAAATGTACTAACTTTTTTAAACGTTTTTCTAAAAATTTAAATAAAGGAACTTATCTTCTTTAAATGTGTAAATCTCATATTTTAAAACACTATAAAACCCAAAAACCATGAATAGTACAAACACATACTTAAATCACTATATAAGACCAAAATACTAAAACAATATCCTAAAAAAGCCTAAAACAAAAAAGCCTAAAATACCTGAAAAACCTAAAATAAAATATATTTTATTTTATTCTATGTAGTATGAATTTAATTTAAAACTTCGTGTAAGATTGATAAAAAATATCAAATGCGTGTAGAATTTATTTCTAATCATAACATTGATCTTAACACTATATTACATAGATATTAAAAAAGTTCATTAAGCTAAAAAAATATCT
>JACXSJ010000379.1:111602-126832 GCA_014851325.1 Pentalonia nigronervosa
ATCTGTTTGAATTGTAACTTTTCTAGAGTATTAAATAATTCATCATTTAGTTATATACATGGTAATTAAACCTTTATTTTATCTTTTTATAGTGCATTTATTCAAATTCTGACTTTTAGAATTGTTAAGTATACTTAAAGACTATTTCTTTAAATACTAAAATTATTCATACTACTTAAAGAGACTCCAATAAATGTACAAACTTATTTATTTTTTTGTGTAAGAATCACTCTTAATATTTCTTAAGGAGGTGAATTTTTGAAAATGTTGGTCTATCTAAATCCAAATTAATCCAAATATCCATATAATTTCTTTGTTTGTTATTAAACGTTAAGTGCTGACTGTAGTAGCCGTTGGTTATAATCTAGTACAAAATTATAAAAGGAAATTGTTTACAAATTATGAGATTATAGTCAATTAACATTAGTTACTATAATTTTTAAATCATCGCAGCATCTATATCGTTAAACCTATTATATAATTACTCAACTAGTTTCCTTAGTACAAAAAGCATATTAATTCAGAAACAAATCGTTCGATTTCCAATGAATATAGTAAATTTATCAAAACAATAACAAATACACAGTAAAAAAAGTAGTAGGCATTTGTAAAAATAAGTTTTATAAATCATTACATTAGGGTATTAAAAAATATTTATTAAAAATTAGGCAAACTTAAAACACAATAATAGTAATAATAATGTTAATAATAATAATAGCTACGATTTGCGTGTTTAGAGATAATGATGATATTTTTATCACCCTAAGTTACACTCAAGACTAAGCAGATACAAAAAAATAGCTATAAAAATATTTTGTGATATTTTGTGAACAGTATAATAGGTATAAAGCATCCCTAAAGTTTAACACAAAAATACCGGTCATTATTTATGTCCTAACACATTTATTAATATATAAAAATATTGCTTTTTTGCAATTTATTATTTTTTTCTTTTAATGGAAGTGACTTTAAAAATCATAACAATATTTTATGTATTTCTATCAGATTTAATGTTTGGAACGTGTGTTCAAAAAATTAAATTCGAAAATTCCTAAAGTATTTATAACGATCAAACATTGAGTAATTTATTTTGTCACATTTCAAACGTTCGACTTACCTTCCGTGCTAAGTCACTTGCGTCGTATTATTGTGCCCTGTTAGTAATATTGTAACAGTATATGCAACTTTAGATATGATAATGTTTTAACAATAGTCTAGTTAAAATTAATCGCATCGTGTCAAGTGAAATAATATTAATATTATCATTGAACAATCATTAAAAAAGAGTAATTAATTTGATTATATATAATATACACATTTAGACGAAAATAAGCGCATGCGGGCTAAAACGTTTCCCAAACTACAAATAAAACCGTTTTGGTATTACTTACGTACTAATGTCAATTTCATCACGATCATTTTATTTTTAAGATTGCATGATAGTTATATTAAGATAGAATTACCCATATGAGTGTAGAAATTCCAATAAATTATTATAAATTATTAAATTGGTTAAATAAATACTAAATAACGTATGTCACTAAAGTTTAATAATATATACACAATTAGTTTTTAATTTGGTTCAATCCAACTCAGTATGTAAGTCTAATATTTTTTTTCCCATTTTTACAAATATCTAGATTAATAATAAACTACAGTTATGATCATACATTTATTAAATATAAATGCCATAAATTCATTATTATTAGATAGCAGGAAAATTAACAATAATAGTGGTGTATTAAGATTGCCTATTTAGATCGCCGTTTCATAATAATTGTTTAAAAAAAAATGTATGATATATATGTTATTAATATATTAATATTTTAATAATATCAGGAATTTCTAACAGATTGACTTTAAATTACGAGATATAGTATATATGTATTTTTGAAGTATTCACTCAGTGTACCTATAATATTTTCATGAAATTATGCATTTTATTGTACACAAGATTATTGACATTTTTATTTTAAGCAGTTTCGTATGTGTACGATGTTTGGCTTGAACAAGAATACAATTAAGTCAAAAGTTTCTTTTAAGATGTGTTGATTAATTAACTTAGCAAGTTACTTTTACCACAATATAATACTAATTTACTATAAGTTATTATTCATAATGACAAAAGTTTTCATTATTATAATACGTAACATAAGTTTTTCTGTTCTAATTAAAAAAAAAAAAAACAAATATTATAATTTTGAACTAAAAAAAAGAAACTTTTTTTCATAGAATAATCAATATAATCTTCAAAATACCATGGATAATATTATTACCTTTTAATTCTATAATAAGTCGATTCGCTAAAATTTCAAATGAAGTATAGTGGTCATGAAATTTGCCATGTTATTAGACAGGGACACTTATACAACACAAAGATACGGATGTAGTATACTGGAATCGTTTTAAAAATTCAATTTTTTACTGAGATTTAGTTAAATTTGTGTAGTAGATAAAAATATAATCTTTTGAGTTTCAATCGATAACTGCAGAGTTTTAGAAATTAATATAAATTAATTTTAAAAATGAACCCTTAATTCATGTTCTCGAAGGTTAAAAAAAATGTCCAGCCCGGTACTTTTTATAGCAATATAAACGGGTTTTTATTTAAAAAAAAAAAAGAGGATATTCATTCTCTTTTTGTTTGGACTGTGCCCGTACCTATACACATATACTAAAACAATACGCGGGAAAGGACAATATCTTTAAACTCGGCTTAGAGGAGGAGCAACATAGTACCTAACCATATGTATAATATGTGTATTTAATTTTGTCCAAATTGGTTTTTAACGTGGTCGTTTTGTGAGAGGATAAAAGTAAAATACGTACGAAATAATAGTATTAGGTAACGCATAAAAGTAAATCTCCGTGACCGTCATCGTTTGGACACAGACACATTAATACCGTCGTCTGCAATATATAGCATGCGTGTGCACGCGTGTATCACTTGTCTGCACGGGAAACCTTTCCGTTTGTTTCTTTTACACCGAAAGTCGTTATTCCGCCACCGATGCGCATCGTCTTTTTAATCGGTTCCCTAAACTTCCAATCGTCCGTGCGTATCCACCGCTGCCGTCACTCTGACAGTTTTATTTACGAGGCACACACACCAAAGTATAATGATATATCTGTTTATTATTATTATATTGTATGGACACGCGTGTTGCGATGCACATATACACGTGTGTTTCCGGTCTGATCCAAGGGATTCTGATGGAAACGTGAGCGAGCCGGGATTCGTGCTCGACGGAACGCAGTCGCACAAAACCGGAAAGACGTACAGTTAAAGTCGCATATACATATTGTTGACCCAATAATAGAGAGGACAGTGTTTTTTTTGTGTGTGTGTGTGTGCGGCACGTGGCTGTAACGACGAATATAATGCGTTATAAATCAATATTACCAGAGTCGGATTTGTGCTATAGGCGGCCCAATAGCATAGGAGTGTTTGCAGAATTTTTTTTTGAGATTCCCATTCAAATACTTTTAAGTTAAACCGTAAAAACGATTTCTTATACAGAGTGAAAAAATGGCCTTTTTTTAATAATTGGTGTAATAATTTATATTTTCGCTAATACTCTGAAGACTTAGTTTGTTACACTACAAAAATGTTTAAATTCGCAAGTGCTTTTAATCAGAGTTACATATCATTAGTACAACTTTTAAATGATTGTATTCAAGTAGTCATCATTATTATTATAGTATTACAATGTAGTGGAATATTTATTTTGTAATAAAACTCCATATAGTTTGGACCTGATCCTAGTTGTTTCATCAAGACGATAATAACAATATTAATATTAATAATTATATTCGTAACTCGCGAAAGAAAAAATAAAACGTCACCAAAATTCAAACTATAGACCTTGTGAAAATATATTTGAACCATCCGCGTATAAATTCGCAGAATGAAATACCTTGGAAATTGGTTAATCAAGATCTCGCCATGACAGGATTGCGCTCTGTAAGCTCACGTCACTGTGAGTACACTGCTGATACAATATATCGTCAGATAATATTATATTTATGGCGTGGATAACGCACCTATACATTATACCGAAAGGGGGTACCTATTGTATATTACTATTCTTATTATTATTATTATAATCTATAACCGCGATGTCGTATAATATTGGCACTCGAATAAACACGCAAGCGGTGGTCGCGTCAACGTTACCACCTGTTTGTCTGCAATATATTATTATATCGCAGTACTATTATCATATTATTATGTACAACAGTATACATAGTGCATGTACATACGCGCTAGTTGATACTAATTTAGATCGTTATTCGAAACGTCCCCCTTATTCCCTCTACAAGCACAGAGCGTCGGCATTGAAAATTGAACCCTTTGCTACCCTTACCGTATAATATAATAATAATAATGCAAGTATAATCATGTGATATGCGCGTACCCGTAAAATAATCGTGAGAATGCGATCGACGGCTACGATCGGACGGTATACACTGAAACCATCCACTGCACCGCGCCAAGGGATTTCCCCAAGGACGCCCGCCACCTCCTCCACTCTCCCACCAACGACGTCATTCTCGCAACAACCCTGCAGCAGTAATTCGTGACCACATCCTATTGTCGTAAAGCTATCCCTAACCTTCTATTCCCTTACCATAACCACGGGACAGGTAAAATATACGCGGATTCTCGACCAACGGATTTCCTCGAGATCCTTGTAACAAACAGTATAACTATCGTATATATTATGATATTTTATTCTGTACTATTTCATACGCCTCACAGTCCGTCGTCGTGATACTGTACACGACGATAAGATAAAATCTTACAACAAATATTACAATATGAACTCGCGGTTGTACCTAACCAGCTATACTTATACTATACGGTATTGTCGTTGTGGTATTCGATAGATCCCCTGCGTAACAGGCTCGATCGTAATGCGGCGAAAATGAGTTAGGTATTTTGTTTTTAATTTGTTTTTACATTTTTACTAAATATGCACATCGTTTTTTAGAAGGTATAAATATGCTCTGTGTTAACTTCAATCGATTTCACTTTAACCGACTTTTACAATACTGTGACACAAAAGAAAAATATGAGTTTGTAGTCTTTATTTCTTGTTTATTTCCATTCAATGAAGTGTCAATTTTTTTACAATATAACTTAAATAATCGCATAAAAAAATCGTACGTTTAAAATAAGACTGCTATACCTTAAAATATTTTTTAGCGAAAACGATACGATATAACTTTCCTAATTTTGGAAATTAAACCATGAGAGTATACAAATACATTACCCATAAGCAGTATTGAGCCGGGATTTGAAAATATTTCAAACAATTTTTTTTCACTCCACTTATTGTCATGAGAGTAGATTTATCTGCACCTGACACCGGAAAAAGTGGTAGTAATAATAATAATATCATAGAGTACAGTATTAATGTCAGCATCGAATCGCCATTATTAACTGATGACGGTGTCCATCGACTGACCGTTTACCGCTAACACCGCCGCCGCCGTATAGTTCGATTCAAGTTTACTATTACGCTAACGAATCCCCCGAGACCTCGAAGGGTCAAACGACTTATTTCCGGTGTCACGAGCGACACCACTTTCCGGTTGAGAACAATGCGCACGCCTTTCGGAATATATATATGCACTTAAAATTCCTTTACCGCTTTAACCGTCTCCGCCAACTCGCACTTGATATTTCCACATGCGCACAGGCACCCGGCGCCGTGTATTCTACGATAATGGACGTCCCTGTTGCATGATGTACAATTGCAAAGAAATTATATCACGCATACTCATAACAAAAAAAAGGATATTTCCGTCGTCCTCGCACCGACCTGACCAACATGCATTCTCTCGCGGAGATAAAAATGCCTGATACTATTGCCCGGCGCTCTTTCGCGCACTATATCGTAGAGTTATGTCATGAGTGGGTATAAAAAATTTGTTTTGTCAAAATTTAAGTAAAATATATCATGAAAAAAACGTCATAATAATATACCACTTACTACACCACACGTCCCCGTAGTGACGTCACAAACATATTTTTTATCCACAGTGGCAAATATTGAAATTATATATAGCATGTTCATAAAAAGAACGGTAGTTTCTGTCGTCCTCGCGCCAATCTAAATATGCATCAACGGTGGAATAAAAATTCCGGATACTATTGCTCGGCGCTCTTTAGCTCATTATATTGTTGAGTTTTGTCACAAGTGGATACGAAAAAATGCTAGCATATGCACGACGACCTCTAACTTAAGAATTCTCTAGTAGAAAGCTAGTGATCTGGCATCAAGCAGCTATTTTGATTTTTCAAAAAATGAGTAATATATAATCTACAATATATACGTCATAATAATATACCATTTACTACACTGCACGTACACTTAGTGACGTCACGAACATTTTATCCACATTGGCAAATATTGAAACCACCCCCCCCCCCCACACACACACACACACACATACATAGAATTAAAAACTGTCTATGTATAATTTTGTTTTTATTATAAAAATATAAACAAACTATTTTTATTATTATTTTACAATAATATGATATAACGCATGAATGTAATGTAAAAATTCCAGTTATAAATACCCCACGCAAACCATATTTCAAATTAATATAATTTACTTCCCAGTTTCCATATTACATATAATATATAACCAAAATATTGTTTTTTCTTTTTTCTCAAAATTCCTTACTATGGTATCTATTATACATTTGAAAAATGAGTTAATTTGATTATAAATAAAATAAAATAACAGAGTGAAGAAACCTCCCAGTAAAGGTACTTCAAAAAATCATAATATATAATGATACAGCATGTGCTTTGTTGCCAACCCATGTGCTGGCTTCAAGAGTAAATCAATAAAATACACTTATTGTGTAATTAAAATTTATCACACTGAATAAAAATCAACATAAATTACTATAATTACTCAGTTATTAGAGTTGAATATAAAAAAAAAAATTGTTAATCCTAAAAAAAATACCCACCCACGGAATATTGTTTGGGTCAACTGCCCCCAGTAAAATATGTTCGTAACTCCACTGCACGTACATTTTTGATTCATATGAATATGCTTTATACTCAATATATATTTAAAACTATAACATATTTTAATACTTTTATTTATACTAAATTCAAAGTATTTATTATTAAGTCCTGCACATACACCAGTTAATTTTAAGACATACGGTTATTAATAATGCTCAAAATGCGTACAAGTTTCACTGCTAAAACTTGTGCAAAATAAGTGTTAATAAATTCATATTACGCTGTTAAAACCACTACACTTTCGTGTGAAACTTCACTTTTAAAATGATTAAATCAACGGCAAATAAGGACGAATATTTTTTAAAACTATGAAACAAAAACTAGGTTAGTTTTTTTTTTTTAACGAAAATAATGAGTATATGATATTATTAGTATCTCTTTTTGGGTAGTCGGAAAAATTCAAAATATGTTCTTTGGAGTACCATAGAATTGAAAAAATTTATAATATATAATTGGTTATACTATAACATATAATATGAAGTTTCCGAACACGAGTTTACTCAATTTATAAATTAAATTAAATCTACTTTGTTCAAACCAGTCAAAACATCAAAATGTTTATCAATAATTGGATAATAAAAATGAAATTTATTGAATTGTATGTATATACAATTATATACATTCCTCTTGTATCTAAACCATTAAATAAGATTAAACTTTAACAAATAAGAAACAAATAAGAACGTAAAAGAAATATAAAGCTCATATAATTTAGTTTTTTTATTATTATTTTATTTTTGTCTGTCATCATTTTTTTCAATCATTTTTCATAAGAATCTGAGGTTAGAATTTTGACGAAATTCGTAAAAATCACAAACATTTGCAAATTATTTTTAATTATAAATGTATAAACATATTATTTATATACATAAGATTTGAAAATTGAGTACAAAATTTCGATTCATCATTCATTATAGTGACCCACATAAAACCTTATGTACAGCAAAACAGTATCTACTTGTCCACCTTTTTAAAAAAAAAGATTCTGGTAGGTTTTTACCAGTGGACTTTTTTTTCTTTGTCAACTTTTTTTCCGTAAGATTTTTATTTCATAGTAATTTTTTTCACGATTTCTATTTTTGATTTGCAAAAATGTTTTACACACGATACATAGAAATATTTTAGAATTTTTACACAATATGATACTATAAAAATGAAATTAAACGTCAATAATTTATTTTATAAACTTATTGTAGTAATAGTGTATGTAAAAAATCGTATGCACGGTATTAGTACATTTTAATGTTATATAACATTAATGACGTTTTAAACGTCAAACAAATTAAACTTAATGCAAGTTATAAAATAATAATAATAATGGCGTTCGCAATCTATAATCTATAGTATCACTGATTAATCTTAATACCTATTTTGTATCGTAGAATTGTATAATTTTCATCTAATGATTTTTTTTTAACAAAATTCAATATATTACTATATAACAATAATATTATTTGTTGATAATTTCAGTGATTGGCGTAAACGGAATTGGACGGTCGGGAAACTGGCAACACCCTGTGGGCCAACAGCTAGGGTACAGCTCGGCACGGGTCCGTCTCTACTGCCAGGCAAAGTGAAATATACTGGCTCTGACAGGTAAAAAATTAAATATAACGTTTTTTACAAAAACAAAAAAATCACATGACGAATACCATTTCTCGAAATTTTACGTACCTATACATTATGATATTGTGTTTTATAAGTGTGTATTTTACTCGTTATGTGTCAAAACCAGGGAATATTTTGAGGATCTACCGCTCCTTGTTGCAGACTTTATTTCATTCATTAAATCGATATTAAATTAAAAAAAAAAAAAAAATACTATAATATTACCATGCGATTTCGTATGGATGGTATATTAATTAGTAAATATTATTATGATAAATATTGGTCATATTTATATTATATTTACACATTATGTGGGTCATTTGAGCATATTACTATTTTGATATTTGCACCAACGAATTTAGCCAATAACTAAATAAACACTAGGTTATGTTTGTATAGTGGCTTTCATTTTATCAGTTATTTCATCATCCACAAATAGTATATCAAAATTTCACATTCTGAAGTAGGGAATAATTATATTTGTCAAAAACTGTTTAGTAATTTATCTATTAAAATGGGTTTTAATAAAATAAGTTTTCACGTGGAATATAAATATGATATATGCATTGAATGCTCTACGTGGAATTAAAATCAAGTTTTTGAAATCCCGTGATACTTTTAAAACTGAAATTAAAATATATTAACTTTTAATTTAGATCATTTGTATAATTCAGAAAATAAAAGTTTTTAAAACTATGTTTCCACGTCTTAAGTTCTCAAAATATTGACAAATTTTATTTTTTTAAATAATTATTGTGACTTTCTTGTTTTACAATTTGGTTTTTGATGTCAATAGTATTAAATATAATATCAAACATTTCGCTTATTTATCAATATCATAACTATATTTTACTATATATACATTCAACCTTACAATTCACGAATACGTCGATATTTCTCATTTTCGTAAAAATACATTATGCTCAAATAGATATAACATAATACAATAATATAACATTACTATAGGTAAAAAATAAAAAAATAATCAATTCTTACCTATAAGTCTGAATCACATATAACCCATAGGTGAATAGGCGCCTATAGAAAGTTATTTTCAATTGAATTATTATACCTTAATTAACAATAACCAAATGTATACCGGGATCTTTCGCGTAATACTCGCTAAATCATTCGGTATATTTTTTTTATATATCGACGCGGTATTTCAGGAACTCGATAAGTTTCATTTAAAAAAAAAAAAAAAATGCGCTCAAAATGCATTACTTAGGAATTGCAAGAGCCGTAAGCCAGCTCGCGGTAGCTACCGATCGCGCAGCTCGTACAAAGGTCGACCTTCGAGCAGAGTCACCTTATACCTACACGAACATTATATTACGATAGTCAGATAACTCTACAACTCGCTTCCATCCCCACCCCCCACCACGTTCTTCCTTTAATTAATAAAGTTCGTCGTCAATTTGTTTATTGGGCCGTTCGAAAACTTTCGACTCGGTAACATTGGCGCGTGGGCCGCTCCGGAGAAGAAACAAAAAAAAAAACAGGCAGGTAATAACACGGACTTTGACGTCAACGTCGTCGAAATGGAGGCGAGTCGGGCGGCACGTGCGTAGTTTGTAAACGGTGACAATGTTTGATCGCACGAACTCGATTAAATTACGCGACCGTCGTCGAAACACAATCCAGTTATCGCCGAAAACTTTGGACGCGACCGCATCGACGGCGGCTCTTTGTCCCTTTGCAAAATACGGCGTTTACGATACACATTGTCTGCGACCTGCACAATGTGTGTGTGTGTGTGTGTGTGTGTGTACATATTTGGGTATAATGGATGTTATTATAATACAAAGATATCGTGACTCGTGTACAGATTTTTTACCGAAAGACAAAGGCGGTAAAAAAATATTATGGCGACGCGTGATCAGGAAACGTTTTCGAAATGATTTGTCGATGTCGGATTACGACTACTTTTTCTTAAAGAAAATCACTTTCCGCCTTTATTGTATATATATATATATATATTGAGTCGAAGAATTCATTTCCGTATCGGTTGATGAAACATTAATATTGATTAGTGTTTATTAACTATAGGAATTTGTTGAAAATTAAAAAAAAATAACTGTAACTGTTAAAAGCTCTGAAAAAATCTTTTTTTTCTTAAAGAATATAGTGACTTACGATTTTTAATTATCATGTGATATTTTTGTCAATATTTCAAGAATTTTTCAAAAATATCTGTACCTAGTTTCAAAATTCACGCTATATCTACGTCTAAAATATAAAATTATAATTATCTGCTCTATATTATTCGTAATTTGGGATACTTCTAATAACTACAGAAAAATAATAAAAATACTTGTAAATTGTTTATAGCCTATCCTTGCATAATTAATGTACCAATAACTTAATAATTGTTCTAGTCATTTTATTTGGTAAATGTTTGATTTTGTATTGGAGAGAAGTTATTAGTATACACGTTATAACAACTGAACTTCACTAATAGGTATGTTTTGTTATCTACTATTTGTTTTGCATTATCATGATATTATTGTACAATTTCAGATATACTGGATGATTTACATAAAATACATACTGTGCCCTTTTCTGTGTGTCTTTTGACTAATGCCTTTTTGATACTGCCATTGTAGACGTGTCGCCTAAATATGTCGTTTAAATAATATTTTGTAATCGAGTTATCACACAAACTATAATCACAATATTTCACTGGAATATTTTATCACGTGCACTGTAAAACTATGCTTTTTTTGAAAAGTTTGAAATGGTTTACAGGTGTGAGATTATAGTTGGTGACCGAAATTCGTTCGTAAATATTAAAACGCCATATTATGATAAATACAATATCTTGATAATACAATATAACAATTTCAAATAATTAAAGCTAAGGGTTTTTGTACCGTATGGTTGGTAAAAATATGTCCATGCCCGATGAATTAAGCAAACTAAAAAATGGTACAAAATCAATACGCCTCGATGTAGTTCAAATTTCAAATCTAAAACTACATACAAATATCAATACAACAATAAACTAAATTTTTCCGATCTGAAATAAATACTAATGAAAGAATTGAAAGCCTACGAAAAGTCTTGGCAAAAAGCCGAGAGGCATAAGGCCAAGAGTTTGTAGATAATCTACAAAAGCTAATGAGGAATACACCATAATATTTACAGAGAACAAAGACTTTACTTTCGCCAAAAATCGAAATTACACAAAATATAAATCTTTAAACATATATAGGCCTAATATTATAATACGGTTATTGGTTGCTATATTGGTTATAGTATAATAGTGGCTTTTGGCGGTGATAATATAACAAAAATGTAAAAATTGTTTTAAAAATTTATTTTATATTTACAAAGATTTTAAAAAAAAATAATAATAATTACCTGATAAACAATGTCTGATTGGCGCCGAACATCGTATATAATAAATTGTCTTCATAATAATATTATATAGCTCTATAGCCACAATGCATATTTCGATTCATTATTTTCACTACAAGACTTATAGGTTTAGATACTACTTGCGAATGTACAATTAGAATTGAATATATTTCATATCACATGATTAGAACTTTTTTGGTTGTTCATTATTTGTTAATTAAATGTAAAGAATATTTACTAGGTTTCATATTTCGATTTTCAATTCATCATTAATTCTATTTTATTGCCCGCACAATCGTAGTCATCGTATGAATGACAATAGTAATGAGATAGGTAGTTAAGGCATTAGGATTAAAATATAATAATTTAGTTTCGAGTTGAAAAAGAATCATTGAATCTAAGAATATTCGCTATTAATTTTGATATTTTAGAATTAAAAAAAAAAAAGCTGAATACATTTAAATTAATGATACAGCTATACAATATATTATATTTTATTACATCTTTATAATTAAATGATGTTGAAAAAATAGCGCATGAGTACATAAATTAAGCATTTCCTTTTCAATTCCACGGCTAATAAAAATTAGTAGTATTATTATATTTTTAATTGAACCTCTCAGTGATGGTAATACAATGGAGGTTTTATATTTACTCTTCAGTGTCTGTAATATGATAAAAATACAGAAAATCATGTAAAAACAGAGATAGTATAGTTTTATTTTAGTGCATTCTTTAAATTTAATGCTGACAAATGTGGCAAATACACGATATCTGTCAGAGGGAATTCGATATTTTTCCAAATTTAATCATTACCGGTGTTAAGTTAACATTTATATTTTATTTATAAAAAACTGTTTTTTATTCGCATTTTTAATTTAACTGCAAACATCTCTAATATCATATTGTATAGTTAAGGGCTTGCCGTGTTCTCATTACGAATTGATGAACTTACCAGACGCGTGTTATTGAACTACACATAAGCAATAATACTATTGTTATGTTGATGATTTGAAACACAAGAACATTGTGTTTTCATACCGATTGTCCATTGTTTATCAAACAGTCTGAATAATTTATAAATATTACAATGCGTTTTATGCGCATTGCGCACACATAACGGGGCTTGTTTTCTATATGATTATCAAGTCCTTAATGGAAAAATATTATATACCCCTAATAAAAAATGGGTAATATTTTATGAAAATCGATCAAAAAAAATGTGAAAATGTGTAGCCGATCCTCTGTTTAGTTGTCGATTGTACCTTGTCATTGATGATTAAGTCATTGTTGTAACATAGATATGTGTTATGTTTGAATTTGATGATAAATCATTTCACACGAAAAACGATTCTGAACGAAGACGATCTGTCAGCCTATATATTACTAAGAATATTAATATATTAGTGTGATATATTTTGTATATATATTCCTATTAAAGTAATTTATTATTTATTAATTTAATATTTTAGCAATACGGTGGTTTTTTTACGAAAACATTTTATGTGCCTATATAATATAATACGATAAAAATTCAAGTACCCACGAATAATACTTTTAAATTTCAACACAATTACTAAAATTATTAACCATTGTTTAAACATTTAATTTCAACCAAAATTTAATTTTAAATGGCAAATTATTATATGTTTCTTAGAATTTCTGTGTACACTATAAATTATTTATGAGGAACTTTTTATTACATTTTCCAGGTTTTCAACACAGAGGACATTTTTTTATCGACATTTATATTTTACTAGAGATCATAGCGCGATAAAAATATATTTGATTTTTGAAAAACCGTTATATTTAGAAATTATAATTTGAATATAACTTTTTTTTTTACATAAACTTTAGTAAATAATATGTAGTAAAATAATGTCAACCCAAGAAAACGTTTTACCTTATGGCAGTCAGTCAAAGTTATGATTTTTTTTCAATAAAATATTTTTTTTAAACATTATTATTTTATGTGTATTAAAATATTGGAAATTCTCTATATTATTGGATAATTATTGTAATATTATTATTGGATATATTTGTAGATTTTTTTCCATGCAAAATTTAATTACATTTTCCAAAATTGTCCAAAATGTTCTGATTTTAATCGTTTAAAGGTTTTGATAACTGAGCTAAAAATGTTAGTTTGATTTTTATATTAAATATTTTTATGAAAATGTCACATATCTGAATTTGATTTAGACATGTTTTTAATTATTATAATACTTAAACACACTTTTTAAGTTCAAAAATAACCAACTTTGTCAACTTTTACTCAAATAATGTCCTCGTTCAGCCTATCTACCTCAGGCTTGCATTATAACGAACAAATCAGCATTTGGTATGTCGTTACTGAATATGAATTATGAGCAAGGTGGTTATTAGCTGCGTCCAAGGTGGTGATTTTTAAATGCATTAATGTGCATTATTGAGTTTACTACACTCCATGTACAACACATATCCATGGAATTATATTATACTTTAATGATAACCGTGCGAGGCACCGAGAACATGACACAAATTATTATTTAACGATGTAGAATGTGCAATCGCTTTAGGGGGTTGAACTGTTATATGAACAAGCTTATTAATTGATTCGTTCGTGAACTATTTGTTTCAAATAATTAAATCAAAAATTATATTATGCATTTTAAAATACAACCAATGACGGGCTGATTGTGAATCACTCTACCCGAGAATTAGAAATCTGGGATGTGAGCAATAAATATTACGAGTGGGTGAAAAATCACAAAAGTCATACAATTCGGGACATTATATAGACCGAATCTATCGTACAACATATGCAGCCGACCAATGGTGTGATTCAGGCTTTCGTGATTATACGCAGAGTTCGTTTGTATAAAGAGGCCTAAACCTGATTATGTAACTCAACAATACCAATTTAAACACTAATATATCTACACATAATATTATATACTTTAGCAAAATATACATATATGACGGATACCATATACTAAAATAATCATGTACAGGAAAATAGTCCTACGTATACACACCCCGATGTCAAGAGAGCTTATCGATTTTAAGTCTAGACTAATATATGCCTGCATAATAATTTATTAAAAGGGTACGCATGATTAGTGAATATATATATATATGTGAGGGTACTATATTATGTATATTGTATGCATACCTAGTCTAAGCTTGAAAGTATATATTTTTCCATTTTCTAAAAATTCTAAAAAA
>JACXSJ010000380.1:0-26117 GCA_014851325.1 Pentalonia nigronervosa
AGTTCAAATTTGGACGAAATTAGATATTTAAATGAAGAATAACGATGTTATTTATTTCGTTGTAATTTAAAAATATATTTTGAAGGTTCTTGAAACTTTTAAACTATATTATTAAATTTTATACACTCAATCAATTTTTCAAATGCAATGTCTTTTGCAAAAACGAATTCAACCTACTGTATTATTAATATTAATAAAATGAATTATTTTAATAGCAATAATATCTTAAAATATGTACACATGTAGGCTGACAGGCCGTCTTCGCTCAGAATCGTATTTCGTATACAATGATTTATATCATTAAATACAAATTTAACATATTCATGAAAGTAATCCATTCGACACCTACTGTACAGCACAGAGCGATACCCACTTGCCAAACCTTTTAATTATGAAAATACATTTTTGATCATCAACAAAGATTTTGTTTAAAATTATAAAAAATAATAATATTTAATGTAAATTTTTATTCCCAACATTTCCGTTTATCTTAAGTAATAAATAAATTGAAATTTACATATAAAAAAAAAATAACGACATTTGTACAGAAATATTTTAATTTTATAATTTAAAGACAAATAGCACTAATTATATTTTGTTTACAAATACCTAGTTGTAAGTATTAATGTCAAAATTTATTCAACAAACCTATAAAAGCATAATGGTGTTCATAAATTATATTTTTTTATTTATTAAGTACATCAATAATGTGCAGGTATAAGTGTATAACGAATTTAGAATAACAATTAAAGTGACACAAGCACCTATATTTTAATATACCTATAAAACACGAGAAAATATGTTAATTTTATTATGTTTATAATATGAAATAATTAATAATGCATTATTTAATTGTATTCTGCATTTCTGCGAAATATTTATGATGTTTCTTACGTTAAATCTTTAAAAATGCACAAAAAATTATAATAATTACTTAGTTACAAGTATACGCATTGTATAAGTCGTTTCTTTATATATTTTTATGCTTTAGGATATTATAATTTAAGCAATATTAATTAAATAAATTATGTACAATTTTTAGTTCAATGTTATTTTATTCTTATTCTAGTTTTGATAAACTAATTCTTATCAGTATCTAATTGTTATTGGTTGTTTAATTTATGTACATAGTCAAAATCATTAATCATTTTTAATGATTACAAAACTATATTATGCTTAAAATATTTAAATAATATACCTATTTAATTGTTATTTTTGTAAAAAAATAATTGTTCAAAATGTGTAGTTTATCTAGACTCACATATAAATTAAAACATTACAATTGAAAATGTATCTATGACCTTTCCTTAACTTTTGAATTATAATGTATAACTATTTAAATTAATGATTACAAATACTAATCTATTTAATACGCGTTTATTTTGCCGTAGGCTATTTTAAAAGAACTGTATGATTAATATTATAATTGTTAGTATACATAGTATTTTAATAATGTTTTGTATAATACTTGTAAGCATTATGATAACAATTTAAATTTTATTAATATTTTCTAAACCATAAACATAATTGGTTCTGTTTAAAGCGACACAAGTTTAATAAGAGAGAATATATATTTTGAAATATCCACAAGATTGACGATTTTTGCCAAAGATGAATATTCTCAAATCTTAATTGCATTTATCCGTGAGATGGCGCGGAGGTTGTTACTATTCGACAACTATAATATTATGTACTTATGGTGGCATGTGCGTCTGATGGTGGAGCAGAGTCTTCCACACGTACCGGCGGCGTTCGTCTGTCACGGTCTACTGTGTCTTTGTGTCATTATTTTATAAAAACAATTTAAATACGAGGTATTTTAAAATTGCTGATCAAGTGCTTTAATTTAAATTTTTTTTTTTTCATAGTATCATTGAAGTGCAATACATTTTAAAAACAAATTTTGCAATGTGCTGGTTATAAAATGAACGCCAAAATTCAAGCTAACTAACTACTGCATAAATGTAAGTACCTTTAATTGTAGTATATAATCGATGCTTAAAGACGCTATTAGAACAATTATTTGACCGTGAACGAAAATCGTGTTTTCTAAATAATCTCAAAAAAAAACAACAAATAAAATAAGTTCTATACTATCATAGTCTAACAAAGCAACAGGACACTAAGCTAAAGATTATGAGCGAACCAATAAATACAGTCTATTTAAAGGTTTTATAACCAGGTAACATAATAATACTTGTCATTATAGTCATTATTAACAATTTTAAAACACGTGCTTGTGTTTATAATATACTCGATCTTATTTATTGTTTTATCAATCAAATGCATAATATATAGGTATTATGGATTCAGTAAACCTGTTGATTCATACTAAAACTACTAACTGTAATAGCACCTACCTAACCTAATTATTTTTAACTAGTGTCTGTGTACGTTTTTCTTTTTTAATGTGGACTTGATTATTTGTTATTCTTATAACCCATTGAAATCTATGTATGTATATGTGCACTAGTTTGCACCAGTGCGAAACATTTGCGCTTAATGTTGTTACACTTTCGAATTACACGTGTGTCAAACAAGAAGTTATTGAAATTTGATTATATAAAAAAAAATTTAATTTCAGTTACTCATTTTTGATTAAAAAAAAAATCTTAATTGTATTTTGTCAGTGGAATTGCGTAATACGCACGACCCCATCAAAAATGCATTATTTATGTGTGACGTAGTGTTATTTGAGTACCTACCTGTCTATATATAATGGTTTAGAGTAGCAAAAATAAAATAAAATTACTTAACCTCTCTACGACAAAGAAGCACTTATTACTAGACAACTAAATGTTTACATACAAAATTTAAAAAAAATAAAAAACACAAACGGTGATTTGGCTCTTTTTTTTGTAAACCCATTTTATACTTGTCAGTTGATCGATGATCAAATTTTTTCTGTTGATGTCTGTGGGCGAAACAATTCTCGGCGGCATCCTTTGTATTGCACGTATGCATTCCAAAACGATTAATGAATTCTGTTCATTCATTTTCAAGAAACGGTTTGGAGTCTTTCACGAGAATCAAAAATTATTAGTTCATCACACGAAATAAAAAAGGTCAATTTCAAAGGCGGTGGCACATAATAATTATTCGTCAACTATATAGACACCTAGAATAACAAGGACAACGGTGATATTAATAATATTACGTAGGCATTGTAATATAATGACTACAATATCGCCGTGGTCGTGATGTATATAGAAGAACGCACGGAGTTAACGCCGAGAAGATAGAGAAAGAGAAACAGAGACGAACAGAGTGATAAAACTGTGGTAGACGACGTCAGTCACAGTTCGTATAATAATATA
The DNA here is from genome assembly GCA_014851325.1 of Pentalonia nigronervosa. Taxonomy (NCBI): domain Eukaryota; kingdom Metazoa; phylum Arthropoda; class Insecta; order Hemiptera; family Aphididae; genus Pentalonia; species Pentalonia nigronervosa. Next base: position 3,318 of record JACXSJ010000380.1, read on the forward strand.
TACATGCCGAATAAATATGTACATCCGATTAGAAGAATGCGGATTGACGCTTCCGGTCCACGTTGCGTCATATGTTATACGGACGCGTGTCCCAGCCAATTTGATATTATAACATTATTATTACTATGATTATCGCGTTTGGAGATTTTTTTTCCCCCCCGACAAGAGTGTATTACGAGAGCCACGACGTTATCGGCAGCGCAGTAACAACATATCTGAACCGCCGAGGTGGCTGCGGCTGTTGCGTGGTACCACTCGACGAACATATCGAATGTCTCCTGGACCGCGCATGTTCACGTACCTACCATATGTATCTGTGTGTGTGCGTGCGTGTGTGTACCTTTTAACAGGTGGACAGGTGGGCCCATAACGCGATGACCCGGTCCGGTGGAATTCGAATGTAGCAGGTTGGAAAATAAACCAAGATTTTATTCCAAACGCGCCACGCCCCCCTGAAGGGAAAAATATATGTATATATATATATATATATATATAATAATAATAAAATAAAGAAAAAACCGCAAAACGACTTATACAGCCACGGCGGTGTTGTCGTCAACCTACGTACTATTATATGTGTATGTGTGTGTATGTATACGTATATAGGTATATATCTATACTGTATGATTATAACTCGGCGGTTATTAGATCTTTGTTTCCCGTCGCATTGTGCCGCACTGCAGCATCAAAGGGTGCTGTACAATGCTGTATAGAGTAGGGGCTCTCGTAGAGAAGTGAAGGTGATTAATTATTTTTTGGAAAATAACTTATTAACATCGGCATTAAAAATGACTGGAAATGCTTTAAAAAATAATGCAATATAATGTACACCAAAGTACTGCCATGTGTTACGTTTAGTAATTTAGTATAATGACGTATATGGTATACCACATAATGTAAATACATAATACACCCTAGCTGAGGGATAAAGCTTTACGTATACGCTTGTAAATATTGAATATTAATATATTGTGTGTTTAGTTAGGTATTTACATTATACTATGTAACTTGAGATATAACAGTTTTATATATAGTATCATGTACTATTTGATACTTCATATAATAAATAATTTATGATAATTGATTTTTTAATACATGTGTTCCTACAATATTCCATTATTAGGCGTCGGATTTCAATGCAAAGTGCATTTTTTTTATTTTATGGTTTTTTTTTTTATATAACAATGGATTTTAAATATACGTATCGATTCGTGTAACAAACGCTTTAAAAATTACAATTTTATCTTGCAATTTTTTGTGATAAAATAAAAAATAAGATATTTTTAGATTATATTTTAAGGATATTATTGCGTTCAAAAGGTATTTTTGGCTATTTAAGATCATTTTTTGATGGAGTAAAGTACTGTGAAAACGCTTCACCCTCATGTAGCTATACCACATTAAAAAATTATCATATTTGATAGTTTTTATAGCAATTAAATCTGGATCATTATTCACACCATAACATAGGCGTCAAGTTTTCAAAAATCAATAAATACTCTAAAAAAAATGTAATTAAGTACTCAAAAAAAATTATTTTAACTATGAGCATACATATTATACAATTTTAGACTTACAATTTAAATTATTTCATAATTATAATTTACAAATAAACAATCCATATGAGTGTTTGAGCTCTAAAGCATTGCCCATCGCGAACTCAGTGACTAAGATTTGTTATATCAGAGATGGTCAACTCAAAGTCTAGTAACTTTTAGAAATTAAAAATTTAGCAGCTCCGAACATTGAAATGAAAACAAAAAAAGGTTAATAAATTAAATATTTATAATTAGCATTTAATTTGTACAGCTTATTTGATGCGAGTTTTGAGGAGGTGTGTCTCTTAGATGATAATGCAGCGAAATTAACTTCTATTTTGGAAGTAGAAATACGATCAAATGTTTCGTTTGTAAGACGATTTCATTGTTTTGATTTGATATTATGTTCTATATAGAAAACGTAACATAGGCCAGATAAAAAAAGGACGTGGGCCACCAGTTGCCCATCCTTCCGTTATGTCAATCAAAAGTATCTATATTTGCTATTTATTTAATAAGGTAAAAATGTTAGAGTTAAAACGCAGAGTAATATGTGTGGAAAATAAAAAAGATGAAAGATAGTAACTAAAACTGCAGAGATTTAAAAGAAAAAAATGGAATATAGAAATCTCGTTTTTACAAAAGTCAAATTTGTTATTTATTTATAGACGACTGCACATCTCCACTTATAAGGGCGGAATTAGTTTACATTATTACGACCGCACTCAGGTATAACAATATGTAAGCCACGAATCACAATCGGCACTGACGGCTATTATGTACCTGTAATATACATGCGGTATATACCTATATAATTAGTATATTTATATATAATATAAAATATAGTATTAACCGTTTGCAGCGAGGTATAATCGCGTCGATAACCGCATCGCGGTGGTGCAACCAGACATGTACATATACATACCTACCTACTTAATAGCCTACCTATAATAACACAATATATAATACTATATACACGTCGACGAATACGGTCGGTCAAAGATCGATCTCCGCGCGCTATAGATCACACGTCGCCCGGCGCGAACACTACCTAGGTATATAATGATACAGTTGGTAACGGCCGCGTCGTCGTCATTAGTCCGATCGAAGACGACGACTGCACGACCGGCTTGTGGCGGCCGCCTGCAACGAAAAGGACTGATTCTCATTATTATATACGTCGTATACGTACTACTTTATATATATATGGGAAGTGACCTACCCCTCGGTGGTGTCGAGCGTGATGTACGCGCGTATGTGTCCCTCCCACAACTGCAACGATGCGTCTCGGCGGCGTGAAGATATTATTATTATTATTATTATGCACCAACCCTGTAACACGACAATATAATCTAATTTTTATAGGTACCTATCTAAATAATATTATGTATCCCGCAAGACGACTACTGCCGAGACGGTTTTTTTCTTCTGTATATCGCATCACGGTCCACCGACTCCTTTTTCTTCTTCTTCTTCTTCTTCTTCTTTTAGTCGTTGTTACCGTCACTGCGTCTCGTGTACCTACGTTTGTCGCTTCCCGTGAACGGTCGGCGAACGCGTAATAGAACAAAAAATTTACTTCCGGATTAGTGGGAATCGCGGCTACGACTACATATTTACGCACACACGATATATGACCGTAAAAAAAATACATAAAATACGACCGTTTTTAAATTTGACAGATACCTAACCATAATACGTATATTATGTTATATATATATATATATATATATATATATATATATATATATTATCATACACGACAGGGGCAAATAAATACATTCACCAAATTAATTCACCCCTGCTTATAACATTACTTGTTCATTTTTACGTAATATGTGGGCGAGATGGTACACATTTCGTATTTTCGCGAAACGAGCTCGATTGTGTTTGGCAGAATTATAAAAATATATCGTTATTCTTGGCGTAGGTATGTGTGTATAATATGCATTTAAACAGAATGCGCTGCTGCCATTATTATCGATCGAATATAATATATAAACACTAAGACACGTAACGAGTTTCCTGTATGTGTTTTATACCGGATTACCGAAGACGTTTTTTCGAAATACCTCCAGAGTTCTGAATTTCTGATATATTATTATATACATATTATGTGAACGTAATATAAAGCATTATAGGTAGGTACATAATATTATACATCGTTGTGCCGTGACCACTAATGATCGGACACGGACAATGGACGACGTCAATTCTTGGGGAACGTATCTATATAGGTACTCGGACGTTTTTACTGCCACCTGCAGCAGACGGAGCAGCCGCTTATACTGAATAACGAAAGCTATGTATCGAACACACAAATACAATTTTATATTATAATACGGTTATAACGTATTACATTATTTTCATTCCCGAGCACCGAACGACAATCCGTATTTTGTCGACGCGAACGCTTTTTACGGTTCGCACTATTATAATATAGGTACTGCAGCAGGCGTAGCTATTAAATCCAAAATTAATACGAATTCAAATCGACGCCCCCGCAAATAGAGATCTATAATCTATGCACCTAACACAGTAGCTACCACACGTCCCACGGTAATTTTCATTTAAACTCGTCCAAAGCATTATTTCCCGCCTAACCATAATATTGTATCCATAGATTACGCGTTCAACGCGAACGATGCATTTATTTTATTCCATATAGAGGTAGTCGCCCACTGAGGATAGTTAATAATGATATTATTACACGATAAAAGGCGTCTTGATAATCCGCGCAAAGGTTTTTCAAAAAACATAAAACACCCGGCAAGATGTATCAGTAGTTTGATGCTTTTGGCTTTAACTCTGATATATATATATATATAGACATATAGTGATCCAGACCTCGACGTTTATGTTTAAATGTTGAATAATAGATTGATCACCATAGATATGGATTTTAAGATATTATCTTCAACATATTCAAAAATATTTTTAATTTCGTTTTATTGTTTATTTAAATTTATATTATAAGCAACTCTTATTTGTACACTCTATTACGTTCATTAAGACGTCAATATACAATTATAGCATGATACTTATACAAGTATAAAATATATACGCATGGACATATCGATGTAAATTTCGATTTCTGTATAGGCATTGTAACGTGTGGATCTTATAAGGTGTACAACGTTATCGGCCGTAACGGAATGCGCGTTGGCCGTCGCGGTTGTCAATATTATATTTCCGGTAACGTTAATATGTGCAGTGCACACAAGACTGATGCGCGAGGGAGCTCGTGAAAAAGCATTAGTTCATCTCGTACAATTATAACATGCCTAATATAATATACTGTGTGATTCGCCGAGCATGCTCATTTCTATTTTTTTCATTCAATAATGCATTTAATCAAATTCTAATTTTGGAATTTTTAAATATACTTAAGGAACATAATATATTCAAATTATTGAGATTTTTTATACTACCGACTTAAGTAATGTCCTGTCTGGCGATACAAACTTCTGTTTTTTAAACGAGAATTCACTTTTTTACTGTGAATTTTTAAAAATCTTGATATACTTACCTGATTGAAAATTTGAACGAACAGTTTTTTAGTTATTCATTAAAATATTTATATTAAGAATAATAGTTCTTAAAATGGTTTTACAAAAACATTAAATAGATGTAATGTCAAATCTACTATTTATTATACCTATATCATTTTTATAAGTTATGACTTATTAGTTATTACTTATTAATGGTATTGATAGATTAATGTAAATAAATTACAAAAAATGTCAAATTATCATCATAGCTCCGATATCTTGCAACCCATTATCATGGATCTAATTTATCCTATTTGTACACAAATTTGAATAACTCGAAAATCACTCGTTCGAATTTAGATTTTGATAAGTCAACAGTTTCAGAAAAATTATTCGCTAAATAATTTACAGTATAAAAAGCGGAGTTGTCGTTTCAAAAATAAAAGTTTGTACCTTCACAAAACAGTTCTTAACTAGTACTAAAAATCTCAACGATCTTAAAATGTATTTAAAATCAGATTTTGAACAACTGAATTATTGAAGAAGAAAAATGGGGTGAACATGCTTAGTGAATCAGCCTGTATAATATTTTACGATTATTGTATTATATGAGCCACGAGGTGTACCTGCGTACATCATCGTGATACGATTTGTTAAAAAAAAAACACTTTGTCAGAAACCTGCATGAGTCGACGTTTCTAATACAAGCGGTTGGGGATCTGCGGGTTATTTTTTTTCACCCATCACCCATCCGTTTCTAGCGTTTTATACGAAAAACAAATTCGTTTTCCGTGTCTTGTGCGAGGTAGGTGCCGCTGTCTGCCGTGCCACACCAAACATTATTACTTCGCGGTTTAACGCACTACCCGAATCGAAGATAAATCTTCTGGTTCATATATTCTGGCAATGTGTGTACAACATAATATTACATCATATAATATTAAACATTATACTATGCACGTTAACTCGCTCGCCGCCCGTCGGCTCGTGTGTACTCTCGACCGCGGAGAAACACGTCTCGGTGAGCATCTCCCCCGGGGCCGGTATATAGGTACGCTCCACCTTTCGGGACTACCGTCTGCCGGGCGTAACTTCAGGTAGCCACATAATTCAGCCACCGAAAGCAATTATTATTATTATTATTATTATTACAGACGGCAGCCGGTCAGGGATTATTTAATATACGGACAACAATTATTAATACGCCGGTTAATTAAACAGAAATACTAAATAATATATACGCAGGTATATGCACGAGTATTATAATAGTAGTAGGTACCTTCCTATAATATATTATAGTGATATTGAAATAGAACAGAACATCGAAAACGGGTTTTATTTGGTCGATATTTTGTTTTTCTTCTCTTCTTCTTCCTCCACCGACGTTATATTAACGGTATGAACCGCATTATTTTATTTGTAACCGCGTTAACTTCTTGTCACTGGTTTCAATATATACCACATGTACATGTATTTCGTCGTGTTAATAATAATTTCGGTGTTTCGACGGTGTTGATGTTTTTTTTTTAATATTATTTCTATCTCATCCTATTATTCTCTCTGCAGCAGTTGTCGCGCACCGCGCAACTCAATACGTGTGATAACGCGTGTGGAATAATAATCGACCGTAATAAAAGTGTCCCATTCGCCGCTGTACACATAATATTATATCCAATATTATAATATACCTACCTATATTTAAGAAAACTTTCACCGGTGGTCATTTGAAAAAATAAGAAAAAACATTCACCTCGTGTGTTTGTGTTGCTTTCTATTGTCGACCGTCGCAGTGTTCACTGGTTCGCAGTTCGCACGTTCGATCGTTACTGGCTTTTTAGAAGTTTTCACCGAACTACCGTACCTGTACACATATAATATAATATTGTATTATTATAGTGATTACGTTCAATGTTCATTCGTATACAGTGGTCGTTCGCAGGAGCCGCACGGCTGACTGCCGCGGAGAGAAGCATTTGTGTTTTACACATTTCTATAGGCACCTGGAAAGTGGTATACCGCACGCTGTGACGTAGAACAATATAAATATATATTTATTTATGTGCATATTGTAATATGCATATAACTGCAATATGACAGAACCACTGAACCATAATATCGCGTTTCCTTCTTTTAGTGCGGCGGCGCGGCGTTCGGATTTAAACGAAAGAAAATAAAATTATATTATGGCGTCACACGTCGTGTTCCCGCGTAATATCTTATTGTTTTTTACCTTCAACCCCGGAAGCCGTTTTACATGCCATATTGTATACCCTCTAATAATATTTTAATATAATATTTCTATTATGTTTTTACAATGAGCATTTCTTTTGGTAAGAGAAAAATGCAATCAACGAAGAAATCTTAGATTATTAATATTATATACGTCATCTGATTAAAAATGTATTTTACAACAAAATATGTACAAATAATTTTTTTTTAATTTGTACGTTATGATATTCTTAAAGTACAACAATATATTAAAAACAGTTTTTTCGAGCTCATAAATTTTTGAAATGAGAACAATTATAGGTACTTATTTTTATTGCAATAATTTCAACACTGCCCAAATTCTTTAAGAATCAAGATCACTCTTCATAATTTATAATTTATGTAGACTACGGACATCAAGTGTCACGAGACATTATTTTGTCGAAGAAATATAACTATATATTCATTTAACTTAACACTTGAACAACGTATCTGTTTATTAGCGTGTACATACCTACTTAGGCGATAAATTATAATATTTGTATACCTACTTCAATAAACTCGTAGAGATTACAAAGAGAAGAAACAACAAATAATTTATTTTTAATGGGAGATATATCGGAAAGATAATAATATGTCGTTGAATTGTTTTTTACTACCTAGCTAGTTGTCCGTAAGAAAGTATTTAGATATTTGTAGTTTGAACATGATGATTCTTTAGAACTGAACCGACAGATGCCTTAGTTTGAAGTTGAATTCATCACTCATTTCTGTAAAAGTACAGTTTATGCACTGTTTAAACATTTATTATCAACAAAAATATGTATTGTGAAGGTACATTATTATTATTAATAAATACTTTATGAGAAAAAAATTCAAGATTTATATACATATATTAGGGCTATATTATTAGTAGCTTTAAAATTAAAGTAAATACACAAAATTGACTTTCACCGTGCAGAGATGTGGTGAATCTATGTTATGCGAAATTGAGTTGATTATAGATTTTTACATTGGAAGAGCTTTTTTTATCACCACCAAGAGAAAGCAGCACTATACAATTATTTTATTACGGTTATAAACATAATTTTCCATGATTTATCACATCGTCAATATCATCATCTGATTTTTATTGACCTATTGTGAGTCAGCACTTAGCTATTGATCATCTGCTAAAAGTATCGAGTAATCGAGTAGATTATTACGTTTTTAATATATTTTATAGATGTCTGTATAATGTATTATAATAATCACGGCGAAACTTCCACTTTTGAAAATCGCAATGAACGTGAAAATGAAACTCGTAGCCAGTGTGCAGACTGTTCGAAAATCCTATATCTAGTTTAAAAATGTTTAACAATTTCGAACAAAACTCTTGCCAACGCACCTACAGTTGCACCAAAAGACGCGGATGAACTATAATTGTCTTGAGATTTTTCGCTTATGTCTTTGCGCGCTACAGTATACCTATATAATATATATAATATCTGTAAGTTAGACAATAACACTAACGTCACAAGCCCATAACTGTCTACCCGCAATGTAGCAGATTCCTGCACAGGCACAACATAATACACGTGTATAAATATATGTGTATTAAATATACGTATAAATATATGTGTATTAAATATACGTATAAAAAATTTCCGACTGGCTCATCAGCGTCTACACGCATAGTGTAATTTGTATTCCGAGTAACTAACACGCATTGTTTAACGAGCTGCATGTTATCATCGGAATATTAGTTAGTGTGTTTTATGAGCCAACAAACCGGTGCGGCGTGTTATTATTGGTGCGGTGCACGTTTTTATTTTCGTTTGTTGTCGTTTCCACTGCCGAGGGCATAGCAGGACGGGATGCAATTATCCACGGACACCACAGAGCGGTTTCGAGAATAAAAACGCTTTTCCCGAGCTGATAATAATTTCACAATCGATAATCGCGCCAAAAAGAGTGCAAACGATCCGCACATCACAAAATCTGAATCCGCCATGGCAAACGAAACGTCCTCGCGTGGTGCTTATGTGACGTTTGGTGTGAGTACTTATATGTATATTGTATACATATACACACACACACACACACATACAAGCACGCCTGTCCATTCTGTGTCGAGGGGTCGTGGGGGGGGGGGACCCCAGAAGGCAAAAGCGAAACAACCGGTCCGGCAGAGACCACCCAACGGAGCCCAAGGTCGACGATAATTATGGGCCGCTATTTAGGTGCAGTGTGTGTATATATATAAGGTATATAAAAAGAAAAACAAAGAGGGATAGAAATATTCTGTGTATGAACCTTATATATTTATAATAAGGAGGTAAAAACAATAACACTGGTGGCCTGATGAGATGCTGTGCTGCTGCAGTATGCACCCATACACAAGGTGTGTGTCGCACGCGTGTGTGTATATATATATATATATATATTTTTTTTTACATACATTTAAATTTATAAATATATATATTTTATAAATACGCGCGCGAGCTTGTGTGTGTGTGTGTGCGCGCGCGCGCATTGGATGCACGTACAGTAGCCGGTAAAATGTTAATCACAAGGTAAACACAATACACACACACACAGACAGATAGAAAGATACACACACATATCGGAATCAAAAGCGGTTTTTTTAATATCATGCATATATATATATATAATAATATATATATATATATTTGAATGGAAGTCTGACTTAAACAATTATGGGACACAAACCAGGTTAGAATCGATTTGATGGAAAAATATTATTACGATCCATAGCACGAGCTATAAAAACCATTATATTGCGTGTAATTTTCATCACTATGTCTGAAACAATTTTTACCATATAATAATATCGTTGTTATTTGCTCTGTAAACGCTGCTATTATAATAAATAATAATAGAGGTTATATATAATACTCCTGTGCGTACATAGGACGCGACTCGTCAGATAGAGTTGAAAGTCGTTTTTGATAGAATTTTTGTAAATTAAAAAATTCTATTGCAATTTATTTTTTATATTAACGGTTATATGCAAAATGAGGTTTACGTTATTTAAACATTATTTTTTTTTCGTCACTAACCATCCACTCAGGCACGTGTATATTGTGTTGTATAACGCTGTGTGGCATTTGTCCCCTTATTAGGCTTGTATATCAAATAATTGTTGTGTTAAAATAATGACATTTACCTAGTGGTAATTCAAAAAACTGCTCTAAAAATTAGATTATAAGGTACGTTTCTTTTGATATTTATATGAGGAGGGAAAACCTATACATTGATAGTATCCAACATTATCAAACTTAAAGTAAGACCGAATTATCTATAACCTATAAATTAAAATATATGTGTGTAAATAGGTATTTAATTTTTAAAACGAATTAGGATAATTTTTATACTGTAAATGCTCGTTGCTTGTAAATTTAAAAATTAAAATGTCGTAAAAAACCAACGTATAAATACAGATAATGTTCTAACCTTTAAGTTTGATAATAGATCAATTCACTTTTATATTAAATTGAACTACATAAAATTGGTTTTGCATTTTTACTGATCCCAAATTTACAATGTTGCACGTTTGTAAGACGAAAACAATATTTGCAGGTGTGATGAACTCTTAGTTAATAAATATTTAATATATGTTTAAAAAAAACTTATTAATTTTAGTCGTGTTAAAATATGATTAAAATACTAAGCTGGTAAAAACATAACTATTTACATTTTAATTTATTTGAATACAAAATGTTTTTATATCATATTTTTAGAAACGCAATAATCAATATTTTCTTATTACCCATCTAGTTTTTATATTGCTTATTTAATAGTTAACTATTTATTTTCCACTAAAGTTTAGTTTTCATAAATATTTTTCACTTTTCTCATAGAATATATAAATTTATTATTATAGATACAATACATATACCAGGTACTTTGACTACTCGTCTGTATCGTTATATAAGGCATTATTTAATCCAAAAGTAATTCAAAGTAATACTATAAAAATAAACAATTTTTCATACCTAGATGGTATTAAAAACTAAAACTAATTTTGGTTTTTAAAGATATATATCATCCCGATTCATGATAATAATATAGTTACAAAATGTGAAATATACAGTGTTGTGGATGAATGTAGATGAATAGCAAACAAATAAAAAAGTTGTTACTCGTTGATATTATTATAATGACATATTATTTACATGTTTCTAAAAAATTTGTCTCGCTGTATAACATAACAACTTTATCGTACTATCAATCACTCGAAAAATACATGTTCAATCCAAAGCTAAAAATAAAAACTAATTTGTTCAATTTATCCATTCGTTTTACATTCAAACACCATCATTACGTAATTAGGTCGTGTACCTATACTCGTGTATTCGAATAGATGATACGGCAGTCATGCTATAACTAATGTCCTTAGGATTTTTTTTTAAGTGAGATTAAAAACGATACCTATATATTCATAGCGAAATGTAACCATATAACTTATATGTGATTTTAATGTGTTTAATCATAAGTCATTAGTAGCTATATTACTGCTGCAGGTATATAACTGCGCGTAATATCTTAGAGGGTTGGGTATACTAGCTGTATTAAATGTTATAGTATTATGACGACAAAATAATACCACTGCCTATGTTGAATTTAAATATTTGCATTGGTAAATGGTAATAACTCGAAGGAATTTGAATGAAATTTGTTAACCTTTCAGCTCAAATTCATTACATATAACTATTTGTACATTAACATTTTACAAGTGCGATTTAGAAAATTTCAAATTAACATTCATAAATCGTAAATAACGTTACATAGGTACCTACTTATAGAATCTAAAAATGTTTTCGATAATAATAGATTATGTTCATTCAAATCCATGCATTAACATACCACAAACCTGTGTAATTTATGTATAAAATGCGAATATTTGTCATTCAAAAACAATCCCGAGTATGCCAATGTAAATGAAAGTAGTATTCGTGTCTTAATCTATTATGGTGATGCTCGGATACGATGAATATTGAATATCAATAGGTATTATAATATGTACCTTATAAGTTATAAGCTATAAGTAATAACCATCAACGATCGTAAAATCCAACAACAAACGTGTTTCAGATCGTTGTAATAATTATTACCTATAAATTAATAAAATACAATTTAAAGTTAAAATAAAGATAGGTACATCTACAAAAAACACCTTATTGTATTTAAGTTATTCGATAAAGCTACATATATGCGTACAAAATATTATATGAACCAACGTGGTAGTCAAAATTATTTTTCTAAAAAAAAAAAATGATTATAGTGTTTAAGAAACCGTAAATTTCTATAAATATATATTTTTAATCTTATTTCTAGAGATACATATAAATAAGTATTGCTTCATTATCAAACGACATAGAGTTACATGTTGAAATTATAAAATGACAGTGTGACATTGATGGTAACTAATTAGTTATACCTAACCTAACTATGTAATAATTACGTGTACCGTGTACGGTGTACCACCTTCCCATATATATAATATAAATAATACAACAGGTCCTAAGGAATGTAATATAAAAAATGTTTACTATTAAAGTATTACAAGTTTATTTATAGACGCTCGAAAAAAAATTGATCTACATAACTGGAATACGCGTATCAATATAATAATACCGGGTGTCAATTATTTTCTTGTTGGTCGTTTCAATCAAATTTAATGTGGTCACAGCGCTTCAACGATTATAATACATATTAAGATATAGTTATTAAAGTATAATATAGCTATTATAGTATATACAAGCTATATATAATATATAGTAATGCGTTACCTGGTGTTTAACCAGGAACATAAAGTTTACTGAGATAATTTCGATTTTTGGACAGCAGGTATCCGTCGATGTGTAAATGTGTGCGGTTCATCGGCCGCGACTTCCTCATTATCTCATCGCGTCTCTTGTCTTATGTAATATAAGTAAATAGTCGTTCGGTCACAGATTCCTCGTGAATGAAAAAAAAAAAGGTAAGTGTGTAGTTTTCCCCTAAATATTATTGAACGCGCGTTAAGCGTGGGCGGTCGAGTGCAACACAATGCCATACTGTGCTTTATATATATCGGTTAAAGGATCTACATCCTCCTCCTTTGATTACAACGACCGCAGAAACAATGATATTATTCTCCATAGTGTACGTCCATTCGACATTCGAGTATCTCAACTCATTACCATGTTTTTTAATTTTTTTTTTATTTAACAATGCACGTACCCATCTAGGAAGCGTTGTCAAAACGTCGTTAATCGGTTTCCCGTATTGTGTTACTCCCGAATAAAAACCTTTCTGTTATATAAAAACGAAAATAAAACGCCGGCCTCGCGTTCGAACGTCACCGTCGCGGTTGTCGTCGTCGTCTTTCGTGTTATGATGTGCACAGTGATATTTTGTACTCAAGACTCAATTTGACAGAATATTTTTATATACCTAATAATATTATTTGAATGCCACTTAATACTTATGAATCATTAGAATAGTACACGGCTTATCAAAAAAATCATGATTTTAATATATATTTTTATCTGTTATGATTTATTTTGTTAAGTTTTCTTATTACTCATTTACATTTGAAGTGAATATAAAAAATGATAACTGATTTTTATCGCTACATATTTTAATTTATTTAATAATGATAATTTACAATAAAAGCACTAAAATGAAAACAATTACCAAGTCAAAGTCTAATAATATAATATACAATGCACACTTGAATTCATATACCATACACATATGAGTCTCCTTAAGTATGTACGTCTAGTAATGCGTGTAGTAATAGTGGTATAGTAGTATGTAGTAGCAGTAGTGGTAGTATATTAGCAGTTGTAGTATAGGTAGTAAGTATAATAGTAATAAGTAGTAGTAATGCTATAGTACAATTTACGTCACCGGGAAGGCAAAAAAAAAAAAAAACTGGTCAGCGGATCGGTCAAAGTCGACGAGAAAATAGGGTTGTTGTGTCGCAGATGCAGAGCTAAATATCCCGATCGATCGCGCGCGCACACAACTCGGTCGCTGTACATAAATCACGCGGCGATCGACGTCATATATATATATAAAAAAAAAAAATAATAATAATGTGTATCGCCGCTCGTATTGTTGACCTTTTAATTGGACGGCCGCGCGTCAACAGCCTCCCGTCTGGACATCATCATAACGTACGTTCGTGCACACGCACGTATCTCTCTATAGGCACATGTATATATGTGCATATTATACGAAAGCGATCTCCGCCGTCGCCGAGAGACCGCGCAGCCACCGTCCGGGATTTCATATACAACCGCAACAGCGGAACCTGTAATGAACTGTCCCGCCGCCGATATACACATTTCCATAAACTTTATATCGTTTCTTTCGTAATGCGTGTCGTGTGCTTCTCTCTCTATCTGTATACCTATATAGGTGTATAATGTATACGCGTGGCGTGTCGCCAGTGTGTATATAATTCTTTATTATGTACGACAGCGGAGTTGCGATCGTATGGAGGAAAAAAATGAGGCTGTATATATTTTATATACCTACGCGCGCGAGTTAAAACGTCGACGATATTTCCAATTTTTTCTTCCTTCCACTCTCGGCTCTTTGGTATAATGGTATGACGTCGAAGTTTTTTTCAACGCGACTTCCAGAAGGACGTTGTTGCATCTTCGTCTGTCGTCTCGCACTGCGTCCGGCGAGCTGCAGCAGCGGTCGATCTGCCGCAGTCCGCCTCGGCGCGGATGAGACAGACGTGTACGTGCAGCAATAACGGCGAGAAAAAAAATTAAGAAACGATAACCGTCGCGCTGCAGTTCATAAGTCATATTGTTGTAGGTACATACCGGCTGTGGCTGACAAACGTCCAGAGAGAGCGTGACAAAAAATATGCGATTTTTTTTGTTTTGTTAACTTTTCAATCGCATCTATATAGTAAAATGCATCACGTCTGTTATAAATTATAATCACATACGTTAGAGTTGCATTGTATCGATAAACGGGTTTTCGATCAATTGATAAAAATCTATTATATGTATAATCTTGTTATCAGACGTATAAAAGTTTTGGCGTTTCAAACCTTTCACTGGACGATCGCGGATGACAATATAATTATATTAGGTTAATGATATTATGTATATGTGTATTATATTATCAACTACATTTATCATGTATCGTTTATAATCTAAAACGAATAAGTGAATTTATAAAATGTTACTCCCGGATTATTTCTTCTGTATTATTCCGCTGTCAAGGCGTTTGAACTTAAAAGTAGAGTTATATCGTACAATTTATATGGAACATATTTTTTTTTATGTCATAACATTATACGAGACACAGCTATATTATTTGAGTTGAATTATTACTATTACAATCATTTCGTAATAGGGAAAATGTGAAAACACACGTACATTGATTTAAAACTAATCTGAATAAGACAACTGACCATTATTTGTAAATCAAATAATTTGTCATTGACATACATTTCAACTTGATGTTTAAGGCACGTGAGATTTAAGCCTAAACAGGCTAGACAACTAAATTATTTTACAACACTTTTAAAAATAATAATAATTATTTTCAAAAGCGATATAATGAAATGTTATTACTTACAAAACAGAAATTGAATATAGGTAGATACCTAATGTTCAAGTGCGTACTAGATCATTCATCACGAAGTTAATGTGTAAGAGTAACCACAATAATGTATATTTAAAAATCTCCGAATATTGCTCCAAATACAATTGCGAGCACTTGAAACGATATTTTTAAATTTTATACAGTTGAATAATAATGATTCATATCAATTATTTTATTTCAAAACATAGTGTCATTGAACGAACTTCAAAGAATTATATATTAAATTTATTATTTAATGTTTCTGTATACATGTATGCAATCCTCAAGAATTTTAAAAATATTTTCAGATGACAATTATTTAAATCATTTAAAACTATTAATATCAATGTGAGTTTATCGCACGCCATTATTAAATCATAATTATTATTATCATATAAAAGTGTTAAAGTTTAAACTCATTCCTATTATTATATAGGTATAACTGCAGCAATCGTTCGTTTGTAAATATGGTTTTAACACGCTTGCACGCTTGCATTGTGATATGCTGTACTACTAGATTATATAATATTTAATATAACTTTTTATTTTATCCTAGACCTAAATGCATCAGACTTATGTATGGATAATATATTTATCCACATTGTTTTACAGGATCACGCTTCTTATAAATTATGGCAATGCATTGTAATGTAAATTTATTTATTGTTTTAATATATAATGTATAAACAAAGTACAGACATCGACTCAAGTCAGTTTTTTTTTATTCGAATTGTTCATAATTCATTGTCGATTATTCGCGGAATTAACGAAATCGTTTTTTTTTTTTGGGAATAGGACGAAAATAAATATATGCTTCCAATAAATTAATAAACCGTTTTTATAAGGAATTTTAAGGTAATAAGGCAACAGTTAAATAATATATTGTATAATATTACATACTTTGATTCTGATATATTTGTACATAATAATAGATAGTGTAGTTAGATATCATAGTCGTACAGATGTGTTTACTATTTCTTAGATATGCGTTCGCTATATAATTGCGGTATTTCCTATTTCGGAACCCGAGGAAGGATTTCTTAAGCCGTAGTCATGGTTTTAAATGCATTTATTTATGATTTTTTTGCCCATGTTAAAATGCTCAGAATTACTACATTTTGAAAAGAATTTTTTAATTGAGTTTGTATCTGCGGGATGCCGTTGTTATGAACTGTGAAATAAGTCGTCCGCACTATACGCGCGTAGTATACGACTGTAAAAGTATGTTCTGAGTGTTTTCAGTGTTAAAATAATTGACGCCTAATTCAATTGGAGATTTATTTATGAAGAAAATCAATGTAATATCGCAATGGATCAAATACTATACTGACGATATAATAATTATGACTAGGTTGAAAAAAATTAAGTGCTTTTCCGGAAACACGCCACATAGCTACTACCTATTACAACTAACAGCTATGATGCGTTTTTGCATGCCATGTTGCTGGTGATTACTATTATACAATCACCCGCTGCCACTTTCCTTGCAGCTCCGCTCAGAATTGTCTGAAATTTTCCGCAACGAAAATGTAATCCGTTCAAATTATACGTTGTCAACGCGCGACGAATTGTATTATAAATTATGTATCGCTATTTGCTATACAGTTGTGCGTGTGTCCATACTACCTACATATATATGGTATATAGTACGTAAGGTATCCACGGAGAACGCCCGTTGCAGATGGCGTGCCTGGACAATATTATTGCTTATTATTATTGGATGATTACGCGATCGGTTTGATGTTAATTGTGTACTAATTATTCGGCGGCATCGTGGCTTTGGAATACGCGATCGTTTGCGGCACGTCAACCGACAGAATGTTCTCGGGACATTGGGCGCTGGGCATATGCTGGACGGCGAGGACGGACGTTTAATTCACAGGTGGTTTTCAGAGGCGCGTTAATTTTTTTTTTTAAGCTCTGTTTTTATCTTCGTCTCGAGTTTCGATTTCAGAAACCTAATCCCGCAAAGATATTGTATGCATGTAATATAGACGCGGCATATTATAATGCGGTCATTATACAGTTATTATTAGAGTATATACGATGGCACTATAAAACCTTTTAAAACCCATTTAAAATATTGAAAAATTGAAAACCTTAAAAATATAAAGAAAATTACAACTTAATATTTATGATTGAAAAGTTATCAAGTTTCAAAAAAAAAAAATAGTAGATGTATTTATTTATTTTAAATCGTTATTACTTTCAAACATTTTGCAAAATTTATTTTAGAGTTTTCATCATCAGAAATGTTTTTTTTGTTTGCTAGAGCCAATGTGAAATAATTTTACAGGTATCGATACATAACACATACAATTATCTAAAACCTAAAAAGTCAACTATATAGGTATAGCTGTACAGGTACTGTCTACTACTTCGATAAACAACGAATATACCAGTTTAAAGTTTATAATACTAAGAAACAACTCGTAAGCTAAAAAACTTCATAACCTTATTAGTCAATATGATTGTTGTTATTATTATCATTTTTATATTGTGTCGTGTCTTACTGCCTGAAACTCAGAGCTGTTAGTCGCAGACGGTTGTGCGCTAATGTATTATAATATTATAGCGCACGCGGAAAACTGGTTACCGACATATTATATACATTTATATGTTATTATACATACACCATACGACTATATTATTATATTATGTTTATGTATACAGTATAGGTACACAGGCATTAGAGCAGCGGTTGCGAGTATCAACACATTACTTTATTTAATTTTTTCTCTGCATTCTTTTCGCGCCATTACATTATTATTACGGCGTATCGATTAGAAAAGCAATTCAAATAGATTATCCGTTTATGTAAATTGCCGTAATTAATATTTTACCGGGCAATTAATAACGAAATACATTATTATCCGAAACTATCAGCGGTAGTTTGTAACTGCAGCAGCGCAACGAACCAGAAGTTATTTAAGTGTATAATAATAATGTGTGTGTGTGTGTGTGTGTGTGTGTGTGTGACTGTAACTACATTCTTGTCACAATCACATTCCATATTATATATGTACAGTATACATTGAAATATACTCACGAATTAATAATTTAGTGTTTTAAAATTGATATCATTTTTATGTCGTTGCGACAAGACATACAACTTTCAAAAACTTATCGGAATATAATCAAATGTAATTTATTCGTTAGAGTAAATTGTGTATAATTATATGTCTAATTCTTTCACTTTTTAATAACAATGAAAATAAATCGATTTGAGTTTTCTTTTAATTATAACAATAGTGAAGCAACTTGCGAACTGTATTGCTACAAGAGTTTCATGCAACAAAACGCATCGTATTTCGCGTTTAATTAAATTTTTTCGTTCTTTAATTATTACTAAAATATTTTATCAGTCTTTAGAAAATTAATTCATAGCGATTTTATAAGATTACTATTATTTTTTTAATTGAACTCTGTTGTTTTGTTACCATACTGTTATTTAGAATTAAAAGTGGCGTATACGATAATAGAATTTAATAGCTTCAGGCTCAGATGACTACGTACCAAACTAAAGATATAAAACAGTATATTTAAATACTCAAATATTCATTCTTTCAATAACAACAAAATACTAATAACTAAATATTATATTTAATTATTTAATAAATTGGTTTCAAGTTATCTGTTTGATATATTATCAAATATGACATTTAAAATAATTAACATTTAACATTGCGTATTTCAGCGTAATAATATATATTTCTGCAATTGTATACAATATATACTATATAGTATATTATACTTACAGTGAAACTTACTTAAACTTTTTTATTATAATGATTACAAAAGGACCATAATATTAATAGGGGTGACTATTACCCGAAGAACAAAGTTAATAGTAGCTATAAGATATACCTAAATAGGGCTATAACACCAGCTATATAGGTTAACTCTAAGTTTGAACTTTAGACAATAGACAGCACTAAAAAGAATGTTGCCTTTTATAGGGTGCGTCTATATCAATAGAAATTTTAGGTGGGTACTGAATTTTATTATTATTACTATTATAATATATTTAATTAAATGATCATGGTATAAAGTAATAACCAACATTTCTAATAAAATAAAAATAAAAATAAAATACTAGGTATTAAATATAATATAGGTATATGAGCTATACCATAGATACTATTAGTATTTTTTTATTACGCAATTTTATTTTGACCCACATAAAAATGTTTTTGACCGTGGTTAAATGTCTTCAAGACATCCGTGTCTACAACATATATACAGCTTACTGCATCGTTTGCATAATATTCACTTGTATGAAGGTTTTATAACCTATTTAATATTTTGATTGAATGAAAAATGCACGTTTCTAATTAAATTGTACATTCATCGTTGAAATTGAATTATGATTTTCGAGATTCACTGAGATAATATTATATATTGTTCATAAATATATACATTTGTAAAAGTGCAGTATATATTACTAAAAATACAATTATATAAAATATATTGAATAATATATAGGTATAGTAATATAAAACGCTGATCGGATAAATAAATCGTTTAGACATTATATTCCGCAATGCAGATATGCAGAAAAAAAGATACAAAAAATTACATTTAATTTCGCGATGTTCTGATAATCGTAAAATACACAACCACACAATGTATATAGATAATATGTGCACGAGCATATTTTAAAAGAGTTTTTTTTTCTACCTATACATAATATTTGTCTGTCATATATAATGGCAGACCTATACTACTATTAATATTTATAACTGAAAATCGATTAGCGTTTTCGAGTATGGATAAGTACCTACTATAAATAAACGTGTTCCTTAAATATTTTATTTGCTCCACATACTATTATATCTACAATCTACTATAGCTATAGCGAATAGCGATCACATACCGATTAGACACTATTTTTTCCAACAAACAAAAATGCAAACGTTGCGGTGGACCTATCTACACTTGAAGTGTTTAACTATAATTGATACTTCCACATCATCGCGGTCGAGTAGTGTCAATAATAGCCGCAGGCACCACGTGTATGGTGTACATCACCCATGATATAGGCAGGCACATAAAAAAAAAAACTAAAAACCTTTAATACATCATATATAACAATATAATATATCGTTATAATTGACCGGAAACCGTTTGTGGTAAACCCGCGGTACCTATATCCGTGTAGCTCAGCGTGTAGGTACGAACATATTCGGTTATGATATTATTTATCGACGACGGAGTCGTCGCTACGCGTATTCGATTTCCGTTTATAATATTATTATAAAATCGTGTATAATATATCGTATACACCCACGCCGCCACCGCGTTTATATCCGACCGACGCTGTAATGTAATATAATAATATATTTATAATACGTATAGAGGTATACGTATAATAATAATAATAACAACACGTGTTTTATTCGATTTCGGGGCTCCGGGCGCCGCCGTCGCCGCGAGACCCGCACGCGTTTATAATATTATATAGCCGATACTACTATTACACCCGGAAATGTGTGTCCGCGGCGAGTCGCTGACCGATCGACCGCGGTGCACGCGTTACGTAAAGTATATGGAAAAAACCTCCCGAAACGGGAAAGGAATAAAAAGTAACCAAACGGATCGTTGTGCAGTACGTAATATCATGTCGAGTCTCCCTACCGTGCGACACGCTGGCGGGGTGGTGCGTGGGTGGACCTTGTAAGTTTTCCCGCGCACACCGGCTGGAGAGCCGCGTACAACACACTCGTTCGTATTATTATTATTATTACTATCGTTTATCACGACGACCGCCGCCTCGGTACTCGAGTCACAGTCGCCGCGCGTTTCCTCCGCCACGCAATCGCGTCTCGTTCACGGACAGTGTTTCACTCTCTTCTCTCTCTCTCTATCTCTCTGCGAGTGTGTCTGTACGTCTGCTGTTATAATATTATTATCATCGGTTTCGCGTGTCAACGCCGACGATTAACGAAAAATAAATAATTATATTATGTGCAGCCGGTAACCAATAACCAGTGCGATCCGTACACGAGTTGGTCAGATTCTGTGGGAAATATACGAGGCCACCGTGAATATCGATCGTGATATCCGGACGGGACATGCAATGGTTATTAGCGGCCGATCGATCTCGTCTGCAGCCCACCGTCGACTTTAACCTGGTATTTGATGATTGTATATATTTACGCTAAATAGTGCTGTGTTACATAATATACAGTAAATTCTTGTAATGCCGATATCTCGAACTTTTTTTTTTCTTTCCTTTGATTTCAACGGCATAACGAGAGTTTACTGTACTTATGCAACATCGTTGTCCTGAACTGCAGACTTGCGGGTTTTCGTACCAGCCGCATGCGGCCATGAAAGATCCAAAAGGGAAATCTGCCGTATTTTATAGCATCGTTAAACGTTTTCCGCGGTCTGCAGCCACTACAGTACACTGTCGGATATTGTTACTTTTCCACCCCGGTGAGCCACTCAACTTTGGCTGCCATGCCACTGTTGATAAAAGAAAATGCGATTTCCTTACCTATTCGATATTTGTTAACCAAATCGTTATCATCATTTTCCAACTATAAGTTTTAAATGTCAGAAAAATATTTACTCGACATTTTTTTCGTAAAAAATGTACATTAAACTGAGGTTAAACCTATCACATATTTTAGAATATCATTTTTTAAAACATATAAAGTGATAAACGTATAAAGCCGATAAAAAATTTTTCAGTCGGTCAAAATACTTTAAAATATAATACAATATTCTTAATAACTTGTCATATGTGAAAATTAAAAAAAAGTTAAGCGTAAGTCACCGATAGTTTTTTTATAAGTGTCTAAAGTTAAATCTTCGACAAAATACGTAAAATCACGAAAATATGTTTTTTTTAATTAAGAAATTCATAAAAAATTTTCTATTCAAATCTAAGATTTGAAAATTCAACACAAGGATTTTTATAAGTTTTTCTACCTATTAAAAAAAAAAAAAAA
>JACXSJ010000380.1:26217-68967 GCA_014851325.1 Pentalonia nigronervosa
AGTTCAAATTTGGACGAAATTAGATATTTAAATGAAGAATAACGATGTTATTTATTTCGTTGTAATTTAAAAATATATTTTGAAGGTTCTTGAAACTTTTAAACTATATTATTAAATTTTATACACTCAATCAATTTTTCAAATGCAATGTCTTTTGCAAAAACGAATTCAACCTACTGTATTATTAATATTAATAAAACGAATTATTTTAATAGCAATAATATTTTAAAATATGTACACATGTAGGCTGACAGGCCGTCTTCGCTCAGAATCGTATTTCGTATACAATGATTTATATCATTAAATACAAATTTAACATATTCATGAAAGTAATCCATTCGACACCTACTGTATAGCACAGAGCGATACCCACTTGCCAAACTTTTTATACTTGTTTTGAGATATTTTTATGATTTTAAGCATCCCTTTTTTGATATTCTTTTAAAATCGCTTGTTTTTAGGTTTTATTTTTTGTGATTATACAGATTTGAAGGACCATGGTAGATCAATATTTATCTTTAAAAATAAGTGGTTTTTATAATTTTATGTTTTTGTATGGGTTATATACAACCTTTCGATGTCAAGCAAAACTTATCTCATTTAAATTACAAAAAAAAAACTTCTAGAAAAACATATAGATTAATATAAAGTTCATATTTTTCTAAATAAATAAATAATGTTATATAATATTATTTGAAGTCTCACAACCGATAGGATAATAAGAATAAAATATGCTTACACCTCGATTTACGTACACCTTCCTTATATATAAATACATATATACACCCTACTCTATATTCAGCTCTATATATATACACGCTGTTCCAGTCAATTGTATTCAATGTATATTATAGTAAAATATATTTAAAATCACGTGCAAAGAATTCTGAAAACAGAAATATATACATTGTTCCTATATAAATATTAATTTGCCTCCTTTTTGACTAAATTATACGGTTTTTAAAACGCATTGCAAAATCATCAGCATCACAAATGTATAGGTATTTTGTTCACGTACGTTTATAATTAAGGGTTATAGATTACAATCTATAAATAACGAGTTTATTATGAAATACATCCAAATATAGGGCTATTTAGTTGAGCATAAATAATGTAATATTCATGGATCGTCATTTATTAACTGTTATTATAAATCTCATTTGTTATCCATTAATCATACTTTGTTGGTATGGATGTTAATTTAAACACTAGATTTATAGTATTTATATAGATTTTAACTTTCAAAATATACTATTTATTTAAAATATTTCACGCTGAATTCTGATTATTATACAATACATAATAATAATAAACGAAAAAAATAATATTATTGTCTTGTCTTTAATAAAGTGGTTTATAACATGTTTATTTTAACGAATTTAGGCTAATATAATATGACGGAAAATTAATTTAACATTAATATTATAATTTAAAGATGTAACATATATATTCGTATATATATATAAAAAAAACAATAGAAATATAATTAGTATAATTTGGTATTAAGAACATAATTATTAGTAGTGCATTCACTTTTTACAATGCAAAAGTATTGCAAATCTTTTCGCAAACATAATGTTCATGCTCTGTCAAATATAAAATTAATCCTACGCTGGAGATAATATACTTATATAGGTACTTACTTAATTTTGAAATGTTCATGAATAGAAAACATAATGCTGTATATGTAAATTATTATTACTTTAGTCTTATGATATTACGTTACTATTATTGTTACTATGCAGCATATTGTGTATTACAATTTGTTTAATGTACATAATTAAAAAATATATATTAGTATACTACGTAGTATACAGTAAGTACTATACCAATACTAAGTGCTATTTAGATCTTATAATATCTTAACGTTTATATATTTTTATTAATTAAATATGTTTTCATAATAGCGTGTTGAATAGTAATATATTAGCTAGTATTACTATGCAGAGTATTTTATTATATTATAAATATATTAAAATTATTAATATAATCAAACAATGGGTTTAAACTATAAATTGATTCCATCACTTGAACAATTTAACATAATATTTTAATATTTATTCTTTGTTTTATTAAAAAGAAAGTCTTTCATTGTTATAAGTTCATAGTTTATATTGTTTAATCATGATAATCATAATTATACTTTAATAGATTAGGAAACATAGATTTTGTTCTTAATTGTTATCGAATATAAATTATCATCAAATTCAAACAAGTAATAACACTAATTTATCATTATAATATTGTTATAGCAAACTAAAAATATCTCAATAATTAATATCGATGACTAATTAAATTAAATAAAATGTTAAGTAAATACTTGAGTATGATTATAATATTATAATTTATAGTGATATTTAAAAATAAGATAGCCTAATGCCTGATCTGCGCTATATATTTATCGTTGTCTATCTAAGTGACATACATAAAAATATTCAACATACGTCAAAATAATAGAAAATATAGCAGTAAATGGAGTCATCCGTATTGAGGAGTACCTATTACGTTGCTATTATTACGCGTAGGTAACATTAGCGTTTGACGATGTTTATTTACTATAATAGTAGAGTGTGGAACACATTTTATCCCCTAGAATTCTGACAGAACACTATTAATGTAATGCTGTTTCCAGACAATAAAAAAAAGCACTTATTATATGACTGACTTTTCGACCTATGGTAATTTTCGTCTCGTAAAATGCATTCTTGGGTCCATCAAGACTTTATCAGTAATGGTCAGGCAAGTGGGCGTGCTCGCATGAGACGCAAAAATATGTAAAAAAAAAAAATAAAATAAAATAAGAATCCTTGTTTTAATATACGAAAAAAATTAAGTATATTAAAGTTATATAGACGACCGGTTTTTTTTTAATCCTTCGCAGACTTATTATACAATTATAAAAATTATTTTTTAAAAAAAATTCTGTCTTAGCTTTACCAAATATAATTTATATTAACCGGCTTTAAACGCAACAAGTGGTCTCTGCGGGTATAACTCCTTCGCGAACAGCTTAAAAAAAAGAAGCTCTCTGAAATGATTAATTACTCTGTTATAGCAATTATTATAATTAATTATTCAGTGTGTTGTTAAAAGAGTGTCGTTATTAGCTCAAACACACGACCATATTACGAAACACGCTGTACCTGCATTTATAGGTAAACACTTCGAGTTAACGAATTTTATTTGTACCTACTTTTATAATATTACCTATCTATTTACTTGCTCGATGCAGTGAAAGTGGACATGAAAATAAAATACCTACCTTCATCTGGGCTACTGCAAACAATGTACATGCGCGTAATCGCCAAATAATTAAAATAATTCAAATTAAAACAATTATTATTATTAGGTTCCCGTCGGCCGTTACACTATTATTGTTTCAACACGACACGTAATATAATATAAAATAGATGTACCGCATACATAAGACCACCGATATAAGACGTATCATGTTTCGTGCAGTCAAAACGTATCTTTTTTATGCTATTGCATTATAAATTATAACATAATATTATCGGCACTATGACGTGTGTCGACGAATACGTTATGCACTTATATTTATAATGTTATATACCTACAATTACTGTTTAGTCGCTCAAACGTACATAACTTTTTTTATCGGACTCGTACAAAATACAAATACAATTATAAAGCGGTAAACCTATTACTTACCATTTAATATTTAATCAGACGGCTACTGCAGCAGGCCTAATTGCATGCGACAAATTGTTGTGCTTAGCTCGTTTTGAGTTCGTTCGCTGAAAAGAAAAATCGTTTTGTACTGTAGAACCGATAGTAATATAAGTATTTAGGTATAACTATAATATTTTATGTGTTATATATAATTAAATTTTAATATATTTATATTTATCGTCGTTCTAATTGGTTTGCAAATTTATAACTCTAGTTCTTCATATAAAAATAAAATATTAGTCATTCGTAATGCATACTTTCTCAATGTCTAATAATAAAATATAAAACAACAATTAATAATTGATCCGATTCACTAATTTCTCGAATACGAGGTGGTATACTTATTTTATAGCTCTGTGGTAAATTAGGTCAAAATATTATTATTTTTAATTTTTTAATTATCATCATAATAATTACTTATAACTATTTTATATTAAATTATTATTTTTTTTCAAGAATGTTCAAACTGTATTCCGACAAAATAAATAATTATTATCATGTAATATGACTCGCTGAAATTACACGTATTGTTGTTGTGAGCAGTGTAAGTAAATATTTCCCGAAAAATAATATAATAACCACGTGACACCTCGGGAAGTTGGAGATATCGTATTCACTATTCAACATATTTCGGTCCGCGGCCGGACACGTGCGATTGGTGTGACAATATAATATTATATAATAATATAATACACGCGAACCAGTCCGGGGCGCGACATCGGAAGATGTGTTCTCGACTTCTCGTGCAATGTTCGTCGTCGTATTGTTGTCGCGGGTAAATAGTAAAATAATAACAATATACCAATATTAAATAACGATAATAATAGCCAATGGGTGTGGCCGCGTGTAAAGAATAATATTGTATGAAGACGAAACTAATAAAAAGTGTAGTTGAGGCGACGACGTGTCGGTCATCATCTAGAGTCGACAATGCCCGTCGAAGAGCACGAGCACGACCGAAAATCGATCGGATTAATATTATAAATTATAAACGATATCATTCGAGAAATCGGTCCTGTATATTATTATTATGCCTACACGGGTGCGTATCGAATTTATCACGGCCAACTACGCGGTGTGATCACGGTCGCTCGCACAAAATATATTATAATATAATAATAATAATAATAATAATAATAATAATAATAATAATAATAATTGTGATGCTGCAGCAGCTCAACATTTCTCCGGGTGATATTATTGTCTTTTATAGGTAATAGAGGTATACCCGGTTATATGTGCCTTGTATTATTGTTATTTTATTTATTTATCTTCCCGGTCGAATTTGAATACCCTGGGTTCAAAATTATTTCGTGGGTACCTGCAGCTACGTCTCTCTTGATAATCTCGTTATATGATCAGTTGTTTTCACGGGACTCTGTTTTGTTTGCGTTAATAATCAATTATCCTATAATATTATGATAATAGGTATAGTTTTATGCCCATATAATATAATTGAATAATATTATATACGATAAACCATGTGCATTGTAACTTCAATAAAATCGTTTTTACATTTTTCCGAATGCTGTTATAAAATTATATATATATTTACGATTTAACAAGAATAATCGTCTGAAATACGAAACTGAAACGTGTCTTTTAAATTATTCGAATAAAATATTGTATCGAAGTACTCGGTACATTTTTTGAAACTAGGTAAAAAAAAACATAACTTTGTTTAATTATTGCTTTTATAATATGTATGCTACACACATAAGCTCATCGCGAATGAGTAATATAATATAATATAATTATGCATAGTAAAATAAACAATTTTTTTTTATTAATTCACGTAGGTTTATAAACACACAATATTATGGTCAATGACCGAAAATAATAGTTAGTTACGGAGGATAGTATATACTACATAATAATATATGTAATAATAATAATGGAGTATATTCTATTTTTTTTAAATATTTTTTCAAATTATACCACTGTGTGTTTAAATAATAGGTATTTTCTATTTCGAAACGATTATAATTTATAACGCACCTACTCGTATGTCAAGTGGAAAAAATATTGTCTTTTCACAAACAAATCGCTGTTTATTAAAAAACGCATTGTCTAAATGGTGAAATATTATTTGTTTTTTTTATATATACTTAACTAAATATACTTATATACATTGCATGTATATAGTAAATTCTATGATATAGATTTAATACCGTATAGATGACAATTTCAAGAATATTCAATGTCAATGTTATTCGAAAACTCCATAATAAAATGGCAGGAATATTGCTTGGAATATTCGGTTCAAATTATAACGTAATGTAATGGTTCAAGTGCACTGTATAAACATGAGATTCACGGTGTATAAAATAATTGAACTATCGATTTCAAAATAACAAGTCCAGCAGTGTATCGAGTAAGTAGATTTATTCTTTCGTATTGCAAATCTATTTTTAGATTTTTTTTATATCTCAGAAATCTGCAACACACACACACACACACACACAGGTAATAGGTATAATAAAAAGGCACCTACCCAAATTATACACTGGAGTGCCTGGGGTGTAGTACATATTATTTTTTTATTTCTGCAATTATTATGACTTATTGCCTGCATTCGTTTTGATGTTTTAATAGAAAAACTAATACGCACAGCGTCGGGTATACGTCACTGGTCACTACGTGCAGCGATAAATTATATCATAACGACGCCATGCTTTATGTATAATTACATATTATTCATTGAATTATGTTTTAATAACGGATTGAATTGTGGATTTTTTTTTTAGTTTCAGTTGTCCATTTATAGAAATATCTACGAAAAGAAAAAATTTAATAACTTCAAACGCTTTTGTATAATATAAAAACAACTACCTTGTATGCACACAAACAGGCGAAATCCTAATTTTGCTAGATTTCATGTCTTATAATGATAATAATTTAATAATTGATTTACCAAACAGCATATTTTTAACTATAACGTGAACCAAATTATAATACATAATATGTAAGTTACGTGGTAATGAAATAAGACTAGATACTCTAAAATAATTATATAATAGCAGTGTAATGCGTCCTTGATGTAGGTAGTTGTTTTGTCTTCAGATATGATTTAATTTATGAAACAAAAATACAATTAGGAAAACAAAATGTGTTAAAACGGTTTCGTCCGTTGGTGTGGCTATATAATACCTTTACCCAAATGGTCAATGGGGATTTATCTTATTCGGCTTCCAAATTATATTATCGCGTACTTATTAGCTATGTTGAAAATAATGTGTCAGTTTAGTATTTCATGTTATACTATTTGTATACCAACATCGCACATATGCACTGTATAAGTATGACATATATATATATATATATATATATATATATATATATATGTATATGGCTGTATAATGATTTAACAGGCGTTAAATTATTTGTAAGTCCGTGCAGTATTAAAAATATAGTCTATAGTTATACTTACTTGGATGGTGTCCCTTCCGGTAGACACTCCAGTAATTCGATAGCTGTTTAAACGTCTACTGCAACGATTGAAGCCTTAGGTGCACTGCGTCGTCGCTATAAACTTAATGAAATGATCTTAAACATAATATTTAATATTATATTTTATCGTACTTATCGAATGTATATAGCGACAAATGACAATATATATAATTTTATATAGGCAGAGGTATCTAGTACAAACAATATTGTCATCGTTTACGTGCACGAGGTCAAAGAAAATCACTGCACAATCGTCGTATCTATATATATACGTATATATATATATATATATATATATTATGTGCGATGCCGCATTGCATATTATTTAGCTATCACTTAATTATTATATATATATAACGTATAAACGTGCATATAGGTAATATTATGGTCACCCAATATGCGTTTTCTGTAGTTCGTTGCATTATTATAATATTATATACAGATTTAATCTCACATTCCGTGCACATAACCCATCGGAGTTAAATAATATTTTTCTACGCCTATATATTACTATTACTTTCAGAATTTGTTTATTTCGATGTCCGCAAGTCTATTATTACTGGTATACCATTGCGCTTGCGACTTCTGCAGTGACAAATACGTTCGTATAAAACATACGGCCAAAACGATATTGTCACAAACATTATAATAATATGCGTCTTGAATCGAATGGCGAATCAGCGAATCGCAATAAGTATAAACGCGGATTGGAAACCGCAATATACCAATACACATAATATAATTCGCGTTTTTCGCGAATTCTTTGCTCAACTCGTCTCTGTCGACTTTCGACGACGCAATCGAAATATTTTATACGCCTACCTTTATATTACACTATATAGATATATTGTACATAATACGTCATAATGGATACAACACACACGCTGATGCGATTCCTGCTTGTTATGTTTACAAGCGCGTAATATGCAACTCGTCTAATTTCACCACTCGTTTGTTATAATATTATATTTTCATTTATCTATGTGTCATAATCGAATCTGATTTCATGATGACGTGACGGTAGAGTGGCACGGAGGTGACCCGGCAGATTTACGCGTCGATTTCTGGAAAATCAAATCGAATTTAACCGCGCAATAATGGCCGCGTGTCTGCATATCATACTCGATGACGTAACCAGTGGTGTGTTTCAACACCCCTTCCCCACAGTTTTGGCCGTATTTGTGCAAAATATGTATGTACATACTATACGATTCAGATTTCTACAAAATATTTGATATTATGATGACTATACAACGGATAGTGTGGCTCCCTATATCTAACCATACGTTACGTTTAAATAATAATTATTAATAATAAATATATAATATAATATAATTAAAATATCAATAAAAGACTTCGAGATGCTCTATAGAGTAATCTTAACTTTAAATTTAATAATAAAATATATTACATATTAATATTTTTTTTTCTAAATATATTCACTATAATTTTAAAAATAACAGAGTGAAGTGGATTATTGTGAATGTAAAATTTGCTAAGTATATATTTTGTGCGTTTGTAAGACATTTCAGGTATGGCTTACTTGTAAAACACCCTTCTCCCCTACAAAAACTCCTGACTATGTGCCTGATCATAAACCACGCAGAGCGTTCACTATACGACTTACAAGGTTCGAGTTCTCAAAGTTTTTGAACATAACACAGCATAGCCTGTGTGATAAACACAATATTACGTAGTAACAATATTACACAATATTACGCGGTCGCTGTGTTGTGTTCTCGAGGGACGTGTTTTCGAGATGCTGCTCAATAGTCGACAAAGTTTTTTATTGGACGTTTTTTGAAAAAAAAATGTACAACGACAGACTTAGAAGAATATATTGTGGGTAGGAGGCGGCGGCAGCGGAAAGGGCGTATAACCGCTCCGGTTTACATAACGAGATACGCGTTACGTCGTCGTCGCCGTCGATGAAAACTTCTACTTAAACACACACACACATGCGTGCTCGCGACCGCGTACCTCGGGGGCCGATCATTCATAAACACATTCCGACTGCATAGTTTGTGCGCGGAATATTCAAATAGCACACGCTGGCGATCGTTAAAAAGAATTATATTATATTATATTATTATGTGCGTGTGTGCACACTGCAGAGACCGGCGAGGTAAGGAGTAGTAAGGACGAATTGTATGTGCCTCCTAGACGGGGGTAGGTGGTGGTGAAGGGAACCAAAGAAACGCGTATTGTATCCAAGTCATTAACCGCCGCCGACGGTAGTCACTATAGTCGCCGTCGCCACTGCATTACAGCGGTGTCGACTTGGTCGCGGGAGTATACGTTTAAAACAATTGGAAAAGCGACAAAAAAAAAAAATATGGAAAAAAATTCGCACCTGTATAAATCAACTGCAGGACGTACCTACGTACATATACAGGTATACATAATATGATGAGAGACATCAAATTGGAATCAAACTCGTTTGGAAACTGACGAGTATTACGTACAATGATAATAAAAACGATTTGACTGGACGACTGCGGCACGGAGATGGAGATTATACAGGTACCTAGTACATACAATAATAAGACGTTTCGGTAGTATTATAGGTATGATCGAAATAATTCGTCCGGTTCTCGGGAATACGCGTAACAATGCCGGCGCGACACGATGATAAACGCGTCTGTCAAGTCTGCTGTTGCTGTTTCCGCTGTCGTCATAATAATATAATATCGATAATACTTACCGCAGTGACGCGTGAGTCGGTGTGTGCGTGTGCGATCGATGTCAATCGTATCATCGTTTTTGAAAACGCGTGCGACAAACGCATAGATCAGCGGTCTGTATTGATGTACAAGATTTAAACATTTCACGGGTAAAGATTCGTGAAACGGAAAAATCCACACCAGGAACATGATGTAACGCGTTACAACACACGCTATAATGCAACATCGTGTTTTTAAACTAGTTATTTGGGCGGTATAATAATATAAATTTATAATTATTACTGTGAAATCACCTGCGCTGGTATAACTATAATATTATTATAGAAATGAAAATGTTATGCACAGAGTGTTAAAATTGTGTGACCACAATAAATTGGAGAGACGTCTTATTAGGTAGGTGCTAGATAGTAAAGATTTGATGAGCAAACTATCCCCGTACCCCATTTTTAAAGCTTTATTTAATATATATTTGAATTGGGTCATAAATTTTTGTACCTAGATATTCTTAAGGATCATTTTTCAGAGGACACCGCAGATTCTGTGTACGATTTGTTTTTTTATTTCAAAATGATAGTTATATAGTTTTAAAATGACGTATTCTTAAACAATAAACCATGACGCGTTTTAATTCTACAAAAAAATTCATACTTTTTTGAGCGTATTTTTGCGTTTCCGCAGTTTTTTAGATTAAATCGGATCGTGATTGTAAGTGTTTCATTAACAATCCATCTATTTATTACCTATTATTATCCTGGACGCTTTTATCCGAAAATCTTAAGTCTTAACCATTTACACTAAATTTTTATAAAACATTTTATCATTAAAAAAACATTAGGTACAAACTATAAATTATGTTATATTTTTTTTTAAATAGGTGTTGATTATTTAACACATTTTAAATTATACATACATTTATAACAATGCATTGGTTAAGACTCAGAATAATACAATCACTTATAACAATGGTTTACAAATTTTAATATTAATGATGATAAAAGCAAATAAAATTGAATATGAATACATTTTCATCCGGTAGAATTTTAAAATTTTTAATAAACATAATATTTTTTTTCATTTTTAGCTAAAATATGGAATTTACCAACTCCTAATAACAGTATTAACATGAAAAAGTCAATCAGCATTTTTACTGTTGAATGCTGATTTACTTATCAGTCATTGTTTATTATTTTACAAACTTTTGTATACAATCCTTAACATTTTGTTAATAAAATTATATAAGTATAAAAACCCCTGCTGCAAGCATCTTTCCACTAGTCGTGACATTACAGCGTTTTATCGTTGTCATCGTCTCCAATACTTGATATTCGAGTCATACAAATCATACAAAATACATTATAACACTATACTGCCGCTGTATGAGCGTGTATAACATCGTCCCTATAAACGTTGATGATCTCCTCCAATGCCAACAGACAAAATAGTAAATACAATAAATCGATAACAATTGAGTGTTCGTATATATTGCTTCAAAAATAGATCTCGAATTTATGATTGTCGGTCAAAATCTTCGGCGTAAAATATAAAACATAATAAATCCAAACCTATATGTTTAGGGTAATATTAAACTCTATATAGGTTTATCTGTGTACGATAAATGTGTTATGAACCGGAGATTACGAAACTTCCAAGATCCAAGTTATATTATTATATTGTATTTGGACGACCGACAACCGTGCAGCGATCGGCAACTCGCTTAAAACAACTATATACTTGGGTATATAAGCACTATATATACACGTATCTTCAACTTGCTGATAAGTTGTTTGGTGTTTATCTTTCGAGAATGTAACGAACGCGTCCTGAAAACCGTAATATATTGATGCACGCGTCGTCGTACGTATACCATTGCGTGTATTTGTGAAAACTTCGTCGTAAGTCGTCTGCAGATACGATATGATAATAACATACATATATAATATGTTTTGACGCATAATTTTAAACGCACGGTGTACGTAGATTTAATTTACACGATTTACAGTGGTCACTGCAATATACTATGTGCATTAATCCGTTCATGTGTGCTATATTATTATAACGCTGCATGTGCATAGAAGGTAAATATATTCGTGCTTTATAGTATTGCTGTATCATATACCTACACAATATGATACGTGGTCAATGATCACGTTTAAATCGATGCGCGACGATTAGATGACTGCATGTGCAGTTCCTTGCGGATTTCTACATATTATTTCAGTGTACCTATATTATGATATATCATGTATAGGAACTTAACCATTGAAATACCTTAAAAATTATTATTGCACCCGACGCCCGACGGCACCGACAATGCTCATATTGTATTTTATATTCTTCGACATCATCGTGTTATAGATCATTGGGTAATAATAAAAGGCATTGTGCTATTGGATCGACCGACTGGTCAGCCGAAAATATATTATGCACGAAATTGCGAAATAATGAACGATGATTTCGGACAAACGAAAATACATTGTACAATTTTCGCATATTTCGAACGATCAAAAACAAATTTAAAGTGTACGATTTTTGTTTTGTACACCGAGGGCGTAAGTATATATAGCTATATATAACTCTATAGTTCGTGCTACCGACAATCGACCTTTTAGACAGCGATATAAGTATGCTTTTACAGTAGGTACTTGTATGCATATAATATGCGCCTGTGGCTAAATTATTGGCAATTCTCTAAATAATATATTCGATTGCAATTTGCAGTTTACCGCGTTCCGATCAAATATCGACGTGATCAGCGGTGTTATTGATCGACGTACACGCGCGTGCGAGATAATGACGTAGGTGTAAACCCCTACATTCTTGGTAATTAGTTTCAGTAAGAAATTTCAATTTTCGCAATGACCTATTCTAATAAAAAACCGTTACGGCGATCGTATTATAGTGAAAAAAACGATAAAAATCAAACCGGATTTAATTTTAAAATTTGTTTTTTCACCCGACGTATGGGATAGCTTGGCACGGTGGATGTTAAACTATGACAAATACAACAATCCTCGTGGGTCAAATTTTCAATAAAATAAATTTTCACATACACGCAGACGAAGATAGGTAATTGAATCATTTGTCGATTGTAAATCGTAATCCTGTTTATTATAATGTAGGCACTAGGCATTATGTTTATGATATACATATGTTATTATGATGTATTTATCAACTATATTATAGGCATATATTGGTATGATAAATATTTATCATGGAGGGAGAGGCTGGAAGCTAAACTTTTTTCAAATAATTTCTAAGCATCTTCAAAGGGATTCTCTACTCCATTCTTATCCCAGAAAAGGTGTTCAAATCCATATTTTTTATTTTTCGTCTTATAGAAACATTATGTTTGGTTATTGTTAATATTTTCATTTATATATATTTTATGTATTATTGTTTACATCGAAAAAGGTAATATTTATGATAAAGGAGCAAAAATGAAAAAAAAAATATAAGGTGAAAAGGTTTATATGAAGGTGTTGTACAATAATTAATGTGCTTGCCTTAATAGGTTCATTTAAACGTTTAAGAGTTAAAATTAATAACTTTTATAACCCCTACAATTTGAGTAAACCACTACATAATATACATTAATATAACATAGTATAATATAGTGAATATATTATATTGTATATTATGAAAAAAAATTATTTGTCCGAAGATCTATTTTGCATTCTGTTTAGTGCGAAGTTTCGCTATAGTGTGTACCGTTCTAGAGATAAGTGTATCATTCTCGTATAGTCGTACATATTGAATTGTTTATATTTACGAACCATAAACCACCTACGACCTACTAGCTATCTATACTATACGTCACAATATTGTTATTGCAGGGTACAGTTTATACAGTTTAGTGACGACCAATGAAGGATCGACGGACGCGTCTCGTTCGACGTATATATTTATATTATAAACAAACTAGAACGGTATTGCTGGTCGGGCGAGGAGGGGAGGTGTGTGTCTACATCGTCATGTACTATGTATAATGCATATAATATGTGTATATAGCGGATTTTATAGACTAAACCTCCGGTTCGTATATACATAATATATAGTATAAAATATATCGTATCATGTGAACGGTTTTGGTCCAAGAGGGTTGTGAGTCTCGTACGGATATTATATTATATACACGAACAGTAATGCAACGATTATTATTTTTTCTCTCCAGGCCAGTCACGAGCCAGATGTTGATCACCTGCCTTCAATCCGGCTACCATACATTATATACATTATATATACACTAAAATATGCATATATGATATATATATTAAATATAATATATGTGCGACGTGTGTATGAGTGTTAGTGTAAGCGTGTGTGTGTGCACTTCAAAACACAACCGCTGCAGCACTTGTCTCTATGCCATCGTCGTGTTTGACATTAGCAGACGGAGTTCATCCATAAAAGGGCTATAAGCTCTCTACAGTTTAGTATTTCGGATAATTTTTATTTGAGTCGCTGCCTTAAGATTCTACATGCACGAATTGTTTTTTATTTTGTAACGAGTGGTAGAAGGTGGCTGATCGACAAACAACTGCCATAAAATAAATATCAGATCACACATGAATACAATACCCATACGAGAACTGATTAACAAACAGAATTCAATATTTCCAAAATTTGTAAGAGAAAAAAATGGGAAACCATGTATAATAATATTGTACTCCGCAGACCGAATCATGAGTTCACTGCAGACTAATTTCTCTGTTTTGATATAATCGAATTATCGCTCTTGACAACATATTATTATTATTATTATTGTTATTATTATTATTATTATTACAGTGTGTGGACCACGACAAAACGATAGTGGTCACTTACAAGTGCTAGTACACGATTGTCGAATCTAATAATAATGTGGGTAACCTACCTAGTTACCTATATAAATATAATATTCGAAATATTGGATCTTTGATCTTCTGATTCGCGTTGTATCACAAATTCTATATAAATGTCATAATATTTTATCGTATGCATGTCTGCAGTAAGTAGTTCCGACGTTTCGCTCGGCGATCAGTTTGTCTCGTCATAATTTAACCAATGGCATGGTGAACATTTATAATTATAAACCACGAAGCACAGCGTATATTTTCAGTACCTATCCACTCTTTATCCCCTTAATACAATATATAATATAAATAATTATTATGTGACTGTAAAAATGTTATTTTTATTTTTATAATATTACTTACTATAATGTATCTAACCACTTCAGCCTCCCCAAAAAAAATTTCACCATGACGCCTGAGCGTCATAAAACCCCGTTTACCACGCCACTGGCTTCAACTGTAATAAATCACTATTATACATACGCGGTGGCGGCGGCGAACGTCGGATCGATGCAATATATATAGGCAATTTGCGTTTATATTCCGGTCAAGGAGATTACGAAAGCTCGCCTCGTGGCTGCTGCAGGTTTCTTCTCGCGAGGAGACATACTTTGCGAGAATTTCGGACACAGTCGTCACTATAATAACAACTACATAATAATTTATAATGCCTAATTATAATAAACCGTCATCGATAATATCCATGAGCTCGATTTCGTAACACATTTACCAGTGGTATGGTATAATGGTATGGGTACCGCCGCGCCTATTGGCTATATGAGTTTTTTATCATTATATAATATTATATTCTACTTCTTCTTACCGTTATTATAATATTTTTTAGCGTTATCGATTTGTTTTTCGATTGAGCTGTTATTAATTTATGAAAAATGTTTTCTGTTTTATAGGACCATGCGAATGTTTAAACAAACAAACGTCGCAGAAAAAAAAGGCAAACCGTTGGTAACACCGGACATGGACGGTCGTTTTTATCAAACGGTTACCGCCGTACCGGCGATCGTTCTCGAAGAGAGCCCCAAATCTGCCGAAGTCAAAAGAAGTATGTATATAATATATTATATATAAATATATTATAATATATTCAAATATAGGACATAGGTGTATAGTCGTATTGACGCATAGTAAAAATGCGTATACTCATTTTTGTTTTGGCTCGTATACACTATATAGAAATATTATATATTAGTATTATTGTGAATTTACATTCACAGTAATAGTAAATCTTGAACGATCTCCATATCGAAGGTCTTCTTCAATAGGCTACCCATTAAAAGTATATATAATTATCTATACGCGATTTTAACTATAAATTAGATGTTAATAAACTGCAAATTACCGAACACAGGTGCTTTGTGTTTATTTTTTATCCATATTCAACGTTTCGACATAGCAATTACTTTTCGTCACTGCATTATTACCGCCACTTCTCGTTTTTACGTGTAAACATTATAGACGGTCGGTCGAATGTAGATATAGGTATATAGAATATACTGTAATTTAACCACACGTCGTACGTCGAGGTTATTTATATGTTATTGATTTTTATTAGGTTTTTGAATTTTGAATTCCGAAACATAAATAATGCGTACCAAAAAATCGACATAACAAAATAAATTAAATTCAAAAAGAATATTGATTTTCAAAGAGATATAAAATTACAATAGAAATTTAATATGTTTAAAAAAGACGGTAAATCAGCGGTGTAAAAATTTCTCGTAAATTGTAACTAAAATGTAGTGCCTTTACACAATCCACTATATCTTCCCTATATTATATACAATAATTTTTTGTGGATATTATTTGTAACAATGACCGTGGTTTGAACGCTAAACAGAGGACGTCAAACACGTTTAGAATACATTCACCGGTCACAATATTATGGGCTTGGCAAGCTCCCCGTGCGGTTGACACATACTACACGTACACTATACGAATTTGGCATAAACCTTTATAGGTTAAGATTCTCTATAAAACTTTTTACGTATATACTCGTACATGTTAAATACATTTTTTAGTATAGCCGGTACGCGTTGTCCAAACATATTTTAAGAGTGTGTTTGTATATATAGTATATATATATATATATATACGTTTTATATTATAGAGGTATATGGGATATCACGGTATAATGAATGGTCGAAAATTTAACATATTTATAGGCATTTAAATTTATAATTTAACCTAATCGTTAAAATATTCGTAAATACATATTATATATTTATATGAGTAAATAAGTGTGTGTGTGTGTGTGTGTTTTACATGCTTATATTATATGTACACTACATATCATTTAAATACCATCGCTTACAATGTGCTTCGAGCATTCCGGTTTTGTGTATAGATTTTTAAGTGAAATATACCAGTGTATTACATTATTTTACACTACTATTATACGTCTACGTCGCATAGTGCAGTGAGTGTATAATATATTATGGTGTGGTGTGGTGTGGTGTTAGTGGGTAGCGGCGTGAAAAGAAATGTAAATAAACAAATAAGTAACAAGCGCTGTGGTGATCGGTTTTTTTTTTCGTTATTTGACGTGGTTTTCGTCGTATCTCACTGGAAGCAGCCGCACTATGTCCGACTATATTATTGTGCATATATATATGTGTGTGTGTGTGTGTGTGTGTGTGTGTGTGTGTGTGTGTGTGTGTGTGTGTGTGTGTGTGTGTGTGTGTGTGTGTGTGTGTACGCGCGCGCGCGCGCGCACGCGTTTAAATGCCATTAGACTGTAGATCTCTAAAACACGATTCTTGACCATTAAACATTTTTTATGGCTTCGGTTACTGGTATTACATGGTTTCTAGTGGTGTGACTGGACGCAAAAAAAATGGCAATAATAAAACGAAAGAAAAAAAGAAAGAAAGAAAAAAAAGAAAGAAATAATATATCATACATATATAACACGATGGCTACGACGGTAGTATCTGGCGTGTGTGTGTGTGTGTGTGTTATGTAGTATATCTTTTTATAAATAAATATATATATATATATAAACAAGATAGAGGCACATCAGGCAGCACGCCACGTAACTCACGTTTTGCATTATATGCACACGTTCTAATTACTACTGCAATACCGTTTAATTGCTGTAGATCAATATGCATGTGCACACCGCACACGTAATCACACACACATATATATATATATATATATATGTGTTAGTGTGTGTATACATACATACAACATGTGTTTATAAAGGTTTTGGAGGAAATACACACGAGCTATATAGTCTGGAAGATCTCAGACGTCTTTTGAGAACAAGAAAGAGAGAGAAAAGATAAAATTTATATTATTATATTAAATATACATGTGTATATTATATATAAAGAGATAAACTCGTTAAAAACGCTTTCAGTCAATTTATTTGTAGATTTTGTTGCATTGTATTTTTTTTTTACTCGACCGTTTTACATAATACTTATCGTAATATTTAACATTTCAAAATGCCATGTGTAAACATCCGTTTTCGCCGTTTTCGATCGCATTTTTGACATACCTAACGGCGAACACTATAATATATTAATATTATAATGAGTCTGCTCATGTCTGTTTGATGATTAACATTTTGTCAGTTGTGACGTCGTCACGTTCCACGTTTAAAAAGACTGATGCACATTTTTAATACACGCCTTACTGGTATCCGTGTAGGTACCTACCTAATATACCTATAATAACATTTCTTGATAATTTCTGTGAGTAATAAATAATTTTTGTTTACAAGTCGGTTATCTGATTACGGAACGATTAATGAAATAAACAGGCCTGAAGAGCGAACGAGTGCCGATAAAAATTACACAACCAAGTGTCAAATCTAAGAGTGAGCCATGGAGCTCGTAATTAATTTCCTATATTTACTTGATTATGTCGTTTCACAATCTCGGTGTTTGATCATTATACGTTTGATAACCATATGTGGTATAATGTATAAAGCTCCGCCTGAAACGCATGTACCTCTATAACACAAATTCAACCGCCTTTCAAATTAATATAAACATGTTTTTCCTTCACCTCTCTCTAATTACTTATTCAAAAGTGCAGTAACATCTTAATACAAAAAACGTAAGAATTTGTCAATATTACTATATTTACATCGAATTATTTGATAATTATATACGAAAATAGACACGTAGTTTTTTCTAACCATAAATATACATAGTATATAATAAGAACATGCAAATTATTATGTTATAATATTCAAGACGCTATTAAAATATTAAAACATATTATTCTACACGACCGACTGGAAAACTAAAGAACCTGATTTTGTTGAACATTCTGATTTAACGCAATCCTGATTAAAAGTTATATTACATATTATGTTTATACGCACATATATAATTTATAATATTATTTTTTATATGGATATAAGCTATTCGTGTTTGCACATTTGAGAAGTATAGTTCGTTATTCGAATAACCTAACGACGGGTTACATTGTTGTATTTGATCGATATCTAGGCGAGACGATAAAAGCAGTCCTAAACAATTTTAGAACTTACCATATATTTCATAGTGACGGTTTAAAAACAATTTGCACGTGTACTTTGAAGCACTTAGAGATTCGGTTTAACATAATACACGTATACCTAATAATATATTCTCGTTATTATTATTCATTACAGCCCTGAACCCGAGGTCGCGTTGAAAATCGACAATCCTTAAATTTAGTCGCTATTTTTCTATAATATATTAGATATACTTATATTATGTTTGTTATTTTTTTATAATCCTCCGAGTATTGACCTATTCGCACGACGATTGTTAGTTGAGACTTTCATGGCCATTAATCCCCTATACTAAATTATAATAAATGTCATGTCGTATCATGTCGTATCATGTTTGTGTCAATAAATATTTCAAATATAGATTTGATAATAGACAAAAGAAAATGAAATATTTTTTTGATAATAATAAAAAATAATTTATGTAAATATTTATGATTTATTTATCCCAGTTGATTTTAATATATTTTTAAAATAACATTGATAAATTATAACATATGTCGATTTAAATAATACGATTTATAATACTAAAATGTCATAGTAAAAATACGTTCGTCGACTGCATGATTATTAATATGGCAAATACAAATACGAGCAAGACGCATGCACATATTAGTTTTTACTGATTAATTTTCAAGTTATGCGTATATATTATATTATATAGAATATAGCTAGCTGGTAATACGCATTCAGACATATTTTGAATTTCTGACTGATTCTTTATAATATCAATGCCTTTAAGATTGATACTATTCAATTAAAACACTGGCGTCACGTTACAATAAACATGTATACCTATCCGCGTGCTATTATAATAAGTTATAAATAATAACTATAATGCTAACACTTTTGAATAATCAAAATCGTGCACTGTAATGAAGAACTCCACCTGTTATTGTCGTAATAAAAAAATTGGTCCGCAATATGTACTTATATGCATGTTAACAAAATATACGACCACCGAAACTAGTTTTACGACGACTGTCGTAGACAACGTATTGTGCGTGAAAAAAAATTACTTTAGATAAACAAGCAAACAAATATATATATATATACTTTTTTGTATGATGTATTTGCTATTCGCAGCATTGCGAATAAATTATTACAATATTCTCAACAATAAAATAATTAATTCAAAGTTCAAACCTTCGTTAAGACCATCGATGTCTAAAAATAAATCACACTAATTTAAATAAAAATCTCAACCCGGGGGCAAAACGTTAACCCTTTTATTATGTATCAGCGTCAGTAGCTGCACGTATAATATACACTCGCAGTCTGAGTGAAACACTGCACAACAACGTCGTCTCGTTCCAACGACCTTGGGACACGGCGATAATGAAATTTTGGACGTACTGTAAACCGGACAACCTTGAGTGGTACTCGAGTGGTTGATCTCAGTGGAAGCGGCGGACGTGAGGGAAGTCAGAAGACGACTTTAGCAGCGTTATGAAAAAGGAATCTAAGTAAAAAAAAAAAAAAGGTTTCTTAAGTGCGATTGTTGCCGGTCACGATATCTCCGTACCACATAAATACGCCACCGTGTAGAAACGTATAGCTAAATGCACTACGCAATGCGTGTATAAGCAATCTTGAGAAGCGATTAGTACGCGTTCGTTAATTGACAGTTTGTAGTAGCGGTGTAGGTAGGTATATACACGAAGGTTGGTAAATACCTTATACTAAAAGAAGAATCCGTACCTCATATATTTATCTCTTCTTCTACTGTTACAATATTACAAGCCATTTTTCATATTATGCACTCATAGGCGGAACTTGTGGTGTAGCCATGAGGGAGAAGGAGGCTTTAGAGAACTTGGTTCCTCAAAAAATTTTGAGCCTATCCTTTAAATGTTACGATGATTGGTTATAGGTATTCTTATAACTTCATACAAATAACTGCATTTATATTGCGTGTATACAATAAACATATCTAAGTAATACTAGATTAAATTTATTTTGAAACATATCTTTAAATGTTCGAAAACCACGAAATATTCGAATATAAATTTCGTATTTGAATTCTCCGTAATAAGGGATTTTAAACGTATTGGTTTACTACCGTGATATGTTTTTCCGCGTCTAAACGGTAGAACAATCCAAACTCTGCTAATATTATACGCTAAATATAGTGCCTATATTATATGTAATGTGAAAAAAATATATTAGTATTTATTATTAACGCTTCGTCAGATATTACTCTAATATAATATAGTATTTCATTACGACATTATTATATATATATATCAATATATGTAATATAAAACATTAATAAATAGTGTAAGTATGCGATGTCGTGGCACTTCAGTCCTTGGTGTAATATAATAATTTATAGGTGCAAAAGAATTTGGCAATCGGCCCCACCCCCCGGAAACGTTAACAAACATCTGACGAAATAAAAATGTATGCGTGTATAAGCTAAGATATAACAAGAATGTCGTTTTCGGTTAACCGGAAATCGAGAGCTGCCGATGAACGATGATAATAATATGATATTATTACAACTTTATGTGCCTGTATATTCACGTTTTGGTTTTCTTTCATATTTTTACAGAACTGATCACTTGGGGCAGGAAAATGGGCAAGCGACTGGAGGGGCTGCGTAGGAGCGAGTCCCGCGACTCGCTGGACAGCCTGTCGTCCAGGGACAGCGCGACCAAACACCAACCTGCCGTGTGGCCGCTGGAGCAACCGTCGTCAGGCGACAAGTCGTCCTCGTCCACCCTGAAGGGGTTCTTCACGCGTATCGGGTCCACCGGCATGCTGAGCTACTCTCGGCTTTACAGCAACAGCTTCCGAGACAAGCTGCAGCAGTCCAGGAAGCACGCCGAGTGCCAGCTGTACCGA
Organism: Pentalonia nigronervosa; assembly: GCA_014851325.1. Taxonomy (NCBI): domain Eukaryota; kingdom Metazoa; phylum Arthropoda; class Insecta; order Hemiptera; family Aphididae; genus Pentalonia; species Pentalonia nigronervosa. Next base: position 48,249 of record JACXSJ010000380.1, read on the forward strand.
AGCGTGTCCACATCCCACCTAGCCACGTCGTATATGAAGGGCGACGACCCGGCCGACTGCCTGGACAGCGGTGAGCCGCGGACGCGTGCCACCGTCGATCGCGGCGCCGAGATCGAGTCGCCCACCGAGCCGGGTTACGTGCCGCTGAAGACCAGGAGCTGCGACAACATATCCAAATTGGGCACCACAAAGAAGCCGAACTTCCCGTATGCGTTCCTCCGGTCAAGGCTGTCGGTACTGCCCGAGGAGAACGGCGGCGGCAGTGGCGGGGGTGGGGGCGGCGGTGGCGGTGGCGTTATCGGCGGCTACCCGACGACCCGAGTGGCAGGCCGGCAGCGGAACAGTGTGGCGGGGACGGCGCACGAAATAGTGGTCACCGAGGAACTGTTCAGGGAGATGGACAGTGACAGGGAATACCGACGCGTGTTCAGCAATATGAGTTCGTCCAACGAGTCGGGATACGACAGCGACGGTCCCGGCAGGACACCCGACACGTACCACCACCATCATCACCACCACCACCAGAAGGCCGCCGACGAGGACAGCGGGTTTGGGGACACCAAGTCGCTGGCCACGGACAGCCTCAACGAGTTCGAGGAACACTCGGAGCCGCCGTCCAGGCGCCACAGCGACAAAGACTACAACGTGCCGTCCATGTGTCTGTTCTACAAGAAAAACCGCGAGATCAACGATCGCATAAGATCGGACAGACAGTCGTCGAAGGACACGCCCAACTTCCACCGTCGGATGTTCATCAAGAACCGTTCGTCGCCGCCCAACAGCACCGCCGCTGACCATCTGTCGTCGTTGCCGGCCGACCTCAACAACCTGCGATCCCGTATGCAAATGGTTCGGTTGCTTAAGTCTCGATACGAAGATGACATTGGCATTTACTTGAAAATGATCGTCAAACACGTAGCGAATTACAACGAGACCCGGTTTGTCGTGATGAAGTTAGAACCGGGAAAAATAGCGTACAGGTATGAGAACGCGTCGATGAGAGAATGTCGTATCTGGACGTCGGTGACGTTTTTCCACTAACGTTTTTTTTTTTTTTTTTTTGTTTTTGTTTTATTATCTAGAGACGACAGGATTAGAGTCGGTGACGAAATAATCAACGTCAACGGAAAATTATTACGCGGGATCGCCGACATGTACGAGGTAGAGAAAATACTGAATCACAGTTTTTCCATAGCCAACAAGTATTACGTGGACATCGTACTGTCCAGGTCCGAACCACCACCGGACTCGACCATAATGGCGTTTGACCACAGTCACGGCGCCGCCGAATCGTCCAAACAAAACGCGATCTCCGTCATCAATCGAGTGCTGGCCAACAAAATGAATAGTCACTCGTCAAAATCCCCAACTCCGAGCATGAGCACCATGTACATGGTTGTGACCTTCTACAAGGGTGCCGGTCATAAATCGTTGGGATTCAGCATCGTGGGTGGGTCCGATTCGCCGAAAGGCGAGATGGGAATATTTGTAAAGACCATTTTTACAAGTGGCCAGGCCGCCGAAAACGGGTCATTGATGGAAGGTATGTGTGTTATAGAAATACATATGGTAAAAATATGACGTAATATTCCGGAAATCAAATAAGATCGGTAGAATTTAATGAAATATTTATTTTATTATTACAACAAAACGTTCAGATTATAATTAAAAAACTATAGATGAATAATATTATTACAAAGGCCCATAAATAAATAAATACAAAATTATAAGCTGGACAAAACAGTTCGTATGAAAAATGTTTACCTAGAGTAGAAGGTTTTGTTAATGATTGTAAAATCTAAATAACCGACACACGACCGTATTTTATAGTCCTATTATGATCGAAAATGAAAACGTCTTACACTTCCCATAATATACACATTATATTTGCTTACAATGTTTACCGGTAAGTCTTTAAATAAGGTTATATAATAACCAATAGATTATAAATACATTTCACCGCCAACGGTCAAAGTTCGTATAATAATATATTATGTCGGGTTCAACAAGTAGTAAATCTACCGTCGTATATATATATACATAGACGAAACTACTCATTCGAGACCATATTAATATCAATGAATTCGTACACGCCTGTATATAAAGTATGATTTTAAACACATAAAAGAAAACTGTTTCAAAGACTATAAATAGGTACGGTAGGTTAGGCTAGGTAGAAAGGGGAAGGGTATACGAGGAATTCTAGTTTACGAGGAATTCTAAACTGTGAAAGCACTCGTCAACCCCCACACAATCCCGAGTCGCCGTCACTGTTGTACAGAGCGTACCACGAATGTATGGATGGTCTAACGTTGAATTATTACGTTAGATCTCCGTGATACACCCTCCATACAGTAGTGAGCAGTGTTCATGATGCACATTCCACGCGTGTGATAATAATATGTATATTATCATAAACGTCTCGTTTATTCGTGGTTTTTTTTTTTTGCAGGTGACGAAATACTGTGTGTAAACGGCGAATCCGTCAATGGGATGACGCACGCACTGGCCATAAATTGTTTCAAAAAAGTACGCCAGGGTCCGCTGGAGATAAAAGTATGCCGGAGAAAAATAATTCCAGACGCCTGCGGCAAGTAAGTTGCGCGAACGACGTCCACGATTTTGTTGCGCATGAAAACCGAATAACATTTGTGTTGTACGGCCGACCGATATTCGTTTTAAATAATATTTTGTACAGTAAAACTCTGTAGTGCCGTGTGTTAATATGGAGGAAACGGATGGACTTGTCGGATGGGGGCATGAGCAATGTACTTTAGTATGATGAAAAAATGTTTAGAGAGGTTTTTTTTTTTGAAACTTTTTATTTGTTTTACGAAATTATTAGAAAACGGGATTTCGAAAAAAGTTTTAAATTACAATAGCTGGGTATGAATAGAATATTATAAAAATACAACAATTTGTGGATTATTTTTTATTAGATTTTATTACGACAGGAGAGATAATGATAAAAGGTGTCATCATAAAATGTACTTTGCCGATGTGAAAATGTGTTAACACGCAAAACTACTGCAGAGCATGTTGATATGATTTATGACGTATTGTGTAATGCGTATAATATATAGCGCCAGAAGAACTTAACCCACGAATAAATTATGCATGATATATAGCAGTGTGGCACTGAAAAAAGTTATTTAAGTGCAAGTGTAAGAACAAATTATGTGGCATTGTCTAGCGAACAATTTTTCTAAATACGTACCTAGTTGGGAAAATAAAACTAATTGTTTATTTTTGTGAAAGGGCTTAAGCTGGTTTTGGCACTACGAACTTGAATTGTTTGTATAAGTACGTGACGTTTAATGATTTATTTCGTTTTTGTTTTTCCAGCGACAATCGCAATTTCAACAACGGCATGATAACGGTGGAGACGACTACGACGACAACTACTCAAACGTTTTGAAGACCTCGCGCGTGTTTTCGTTATTTATATCATTAAAATTTTTGTGTACATACCTATGTTGTATTAAAATATTATATACTATATTGTCATGAATCTACATGACGAATTGTAATCTAATATATTACATTGTACCTGTACATTTATATTGTGTATTATATTATATGTATTGTTTCTAATATATGTACATGAGCGTTTCGTATATGATGTGTTATAATACATATTCGTTAAATACAAGGGTGGACTTGTAAGCGGGAGTCGCAGGTGACTTATCACCTCATAAGTCTCCCCCCTCAAATCTAAGAATCTCAGTTAAACGATTTCTTCAAGAAGATAATGGCTACATAATACCTAAGTATCGTAGTAAACTTATTTTGTTATGTCCGGAGATTCCCCTCTATCGGAACTAAAAAGCAAGAAGCTGTTAAGAAAGTTAAAAAATAGTATGGGATTATAAATTTCTTTCTATAAATTTAAAAGTTCTTTAGAACTGCATAGGTTTTTCTTTTCATACATAATTCGATATCGAAACGTTAGTGGAATTGTGGAAGTAAAATATAAAATGAAAAATGAAAAATATAAAAAATATAAATGTAAAAAAAAATCAAATATTTTAATAATATTATTAGATTATACTTCTTATGTAAATTAGATAATATTATATGAGATTGTTTTATTTGTTTGTCCTCGTAAAAACTATGTGACGGGTAGCGCGAGTACACTTTTTAATGAGCAATTATAAATAAAATGAAAACCTTATCCCATAGCTTTCAAAAGTTGTAAAGTTAGTGCGTAGTGGTAAATGAGAAATAATAATTGTGATCGAGTTGTCGATCAACCTTTAAAGGTTATACCTACCTAACCGAATACTAAAGTATGATTTTATGGATTATAAACTACAGAGAGTCCTTAGTCCAAATGACAAGGGGAAATGTTAGGCGTATGAGTTTATTTGTAATAGTTAAAAATGTAATACGTATATTTATAAGTACCTATTCAATATTTTTTTTACAAATATATTAAGTGAATGAATTTACGCACGGGTTAAATGATCCACGTATAAATAAATATATCAACTTTAATTAATATTTTTTTATTAATACGCCTGCCTGGTAATGCACACAAAATACATTAATATTTTTAAAGAGTAACTGTTGAACGCAAGTGAGTACTATTTTAGATAAGTATGTAAAGGTGTGTAAAGTTGTTGTATCTAACACTACGCCCCATAAGAATTAATATATTTATTCGTCCGTCCTGAAAATGCAATAGATCATCATTTCAAAATAGTGCATAGGTATAAACGATAAACGATAAACCGCAGAGCTGGCCATACAATTATAAAGTAAATAAAAAATCGTCAATGCCACGTCGATTATTTTATTTTTCATTCGTCGATATTCTTGAACACAACTCATTTGCTTGTCGTTTACCAGTCGTGTTAATTTATATAATGTATATAGGTACTAAATAACTTTAGTACCTATATACATTATATAACAGTTTTAATTATGCGTATGTTCCACAATAGTAAGTAGTGCATGTTACATTCACTTACGACAAACACACACACACACACACACACACATCGGAGATAATGTATAAGCGTATATAACATTATTATAATATAAGCCAATTGTATTTTACACACGGAGACGAGTTGCCGGGTTCTCTTACGTTCTCAAATTAGTTATAGGCAGGTTCGGGCGGTCTCATTGTTTTATTACAAGATGCCTATGAGATCAATCCAGATTTCGCACGATCGGTATCTCGCTATTCATTAGACGGAAACACGACGCGCGCGTCTTAACGATGCGACTTCATAATAGCATTTGTGCATACGACGAGTGTATAATAGTACGTGTGTGCACGCATTATAAGTCTCCGGAAGCCGTCGCTAATTATATCCGAGTACGTCTTGTCGAAAAATAATGAATAAAGTATAAACAAACCGCAACGCGCAGTGGTCGACGTTCGTCCTCGTAATTTCCCCGTATGCAAATTCAGTGTTTCGCCGCTGTTGTTGCTGTCCGTTGGGATTTGCATTGTCATACCTCCACAACGCTCCAACTATGTATTATTATACTGGTATCTAGTAGAGGTGTTCAGAGGCAAAGAGCTGTCGGAATTTTGCTCAATGATATTACGCATTTAAGCTACGTACGCGACCTTTTTATTGCCAGCTGCTATCGTATAGTGAGTGTATCGTTACAATTTCCAACAATTTAGTCTTCTCATTTTCCTTATTCTTAACTAAATTCCGATAAAATATTTTCATTATTAAAATAATATCACAAAACCCAAATATATATTTTTAATATCCCACCTATGTATATATATATATGCTTGATTATTCAAATGCCGAAAAGTATACATACAATATTACACACATCGTAGTATTGTACAATAGTATAATATGAATACATTTATGACGACAATAAATTGGTTTAAGATTTAAGAACCAGCAGGTATGACAAAACTTATAGAAACAGTTACGAATTTCGACAGTTAACGCCATAATGCAAATTAATTAATATTTTTAATATTTTAAGAAATGTTTCATAATAGATACAATTTCAAAATTAAAATTAAACTATTATTTATTTAAACATTTTAAATCTTTTTTCACTTATGACAAAAGTATGAATAAAAACTCGGGAGTCATTCATAAGCTAAAAATCAACAAAAAGTCTATCAACGCGTACCAATTATGGTTAAAACTTATAACTTATAAACATTTAGAGAATATTTCTATACTACTAATATAAACGTCACATTATTTTCTCTTGATAAATAAATTGCTTGTTATTTTAGATTTTGAGTGAAGCGTTATCATTTATTATAATATAGGCGCATGTACAAATATATAACATAGGTAATATGTTGTTATACTCTATGGTAAAATTTGTATCATGTTAATGCTTACATTAAAAAGTTTGACTTTTCCACTCACGTGAAATATCGCTTTGTCACTGAAGGTAATTTTACATTACTTTACATTACTTCACGTGTAAAGTTGTATATATTCAAACAAACCACCATTATCTAAGAATTTGGATAAATTCAAAACTAGGTTAGCAGTTGAATTTCAAAATTCAAACAGTCACTAGACTAATATTTCAGAGGATGGTTGGAATAGGTTATAAATTTATGAGTTTATGATATACACGGTTATATGTTATATAATTATGGTTAGGGTTAAAGTTTTTACAGTGAAGCTCGTCTTTGAAACTCTGGCATATATTATTATTATTAAAAATGATAAAACAAAACCGTGAAATACTCGTATGCTCTTTTCTCCGGCGGATTACAATATCCCAAATCTTTCTAAATTTTTAGTAATCAGGTAATGATAATTAACTATCGTTGAGCTGCGCCATCGCTATAATTGATCAATTGTTGTAGGTGGGTTCACACCTTTATAATATTTAATATATATATGTTACGATAAGGTGACCATATGTACCGTTTAAAATGGGATTGTATTCTTTTATCATCACGTCCCATTATCCCGACAAACTTCAAATGGAACGCTTTTTGTCCCGTTTTTAGAACATAGTCCCGTTTTGATTCCATTATTGGTGTTATCTCCATATTATTATAATATGTGGGTAGAGAAAAAAATCAATTTCTAAAATAATACAAAACAATGTTATATAGAACAGTTTTATATTAAAACAGTGTGCATGGCGTGTAAACTATAGAACTAATGAACAACTATTCTAACTGTTACTGTAAAATATAAAAACTAATGAAAAAATGAGAAGATTATTTTCCAAAAATATTATATTATGTATTATATTTTCAACTTTTTTGACCGACTGAAAAGAATTTTAACGGCAATATTAAAAAAAAAAAAATAAAAAATCCAAAAATTTATTATGCTTTATAAATAGTTCAAATAAAGTTAAAATATTTTGAAAATTTTATAGTGCATAGAAAATGCTTATGTAAACAATCGGTGGAAATATAATGTATTTACAGTTATTATTTCTTTAATTCAATAAAAATAAAATTAAATTATGTCAAAAATTTGTTTTGCAAAAAAATTCCCGGGTTTCCTTAATTTTTTTGTTTTGTTTTTCATAGCGCTTTTAAGAACTATTAGGAATTTTTTACTTTTGACCCCCCAAAGTATCAACTAGATTTACTTTTCTATTAGAAACGATGCTGGTAAAAAAAAATCAGAGCACTTTTACTGCACTAAAACATGATGACAGACATAAAATATAAAAATAAAAACACAATATTGTAAAATTAATACATTTATTGCTCTGCTCAGAATCTAAAATTATAAAATCAAAACTTTCATATCATACATTTTTCTTTTTTTTGAATCAATAAATTTATCGTAAAATAAATTTTGAATCGTCCTGTATATAAATTGTATAACATAATAATTTATATTATGTGATAAACTGATAAATTAATTTTAAAGACATGCGTAGAAAAAATCGTTTTTATTTTGTATTTATTGTAATCCAAGCATATTTTCTTATCATTGGAAAATAATTTTACTATTATATTGAAGATTAATTTATTTTTAATCATTTCAACTTGCTATAAGTTATTTTATTGGTTGCTATTGCTTTTGTAGTTTATAAAATAATTCATTGTTTATTTTTTCTATTTAATTATGTAACATGTTTTAAAATCATTATAGTCGTATAAGAACCAGGGGAAATGGCAAAAAAATAGCACTGCAGGGCGTGACAATTTTGAATACGTCTCTGTGACTGTTAAACTTATATTGGGCATACATAATACTGTATAGTCCCAATGGTCGTCTAATCATGCCTTTGACCCATAAGTCACAGATAGCGCTGCAATGCAATGGAAGGTCGTCGAAGTCTCTCGAATTTCAGCAACCAGACGTCACGTGCTTATAAATTTTAATATACCATTGTTGTTTATTCCGACATATATTCTAATATACTCACCTGCATATTACATACGTGCCTGTACTGATACCACATGGTATCAAGACCATACGTCCTGTTTTAAACAGGATTGTCCTGGTTAGGTGTCCTGTTTTTTCCGTAACTGTCCCGTTTTAATCCTGTTTTTTACTATTTCTTCATTAAAAAGTGATTTTAGTGATTAATTGATAAAAACATCGTCTATAATAAATCTGCTTTTAATATTTTTATCACAAAAGTAAGTATTTATTTTCCCCGAAATTACAACGATGTCGATCGCCCATAAGAATAATATACGTATAGTATATTACACTATGCAAAATATTGGACTACAAAACATACCAGGAATTATTGAATATGCTTCGCAATACCAAATGGAACAAATGCAGCAGTTACAAGAACGTTTTCCAACATAAATATATTGTGGAGTGATGAAAAAAATCATTTTTTTTTTTTTTTATAGAAACTGTAAAAGTTATAATTATCGTTAAAAATCATTTCAAATGATCCTTGTAATAAATTTTATAATTTTTTTCTAACACAAAACGAATTATTAGATTTAATTAATTCATCACAAAAATAAGACTCTACAAATAAGAAGGAACTCCAATCAACATTTCAGAATAATATTTGTAAAATTAACTAATATACCTATATATAATTTTTTTAGTATAACATAAAAACAGGTAGTTTTACTGTATATAAATTTTATAATATAATTCATTTTGTTGTTATAATAAATATATAAGTAGTATAAACTAAGTAAAGTAAAAGTATAAGTATATGTATTATATTATATTACTTTATGTTTTGAAAATCAACACATTTTTTTTACTCATTGCAAAAAGTGTTCTATTTTTTTAATATTATCACCCTATATGTTACGGGCAATGTGGAATACGAGACAATGTATAAATTGGCCGGGAAATTTAAACCGTGAATACAGACAAATCATTTTTTGATTAATATACATTTTTTTTTAATGTATCATGCCTACTTATAATTATATAATATTGATGGAAAAAAACAATAAACAATAATTTAATATTTGATCCATATCTGCACATGATAAAAATATATAATAATGAAAATACAGTATTGTTGTGTTTATAGAGTACGTGTTTTGTTTAGAGTATAATATATAATTGTCAATTGTCATACGCTTTAAATAACAAAACATTTTAAACAATTTGTCATAAGCACGTATGAAACATCATTACAACAACATTTTTTTTTTTGTGAATTATATCAATATATGATAGAGCACATAAGATATTTTAAAATAAATTAATATGATACTGATTATAGTTTTAAACAAAAAAAATTGTTTTTTTCTTTCGCAGAATCGCTACATAAAAATGTATTTTTAGATAAATACAGGATTTTTCAAAACCAATCAATATAATAAAATGTTCTCTTTTTTTGCGTACAAAAATATCTTTATACGTAATACCTATATAGTTACACAAATGTAATAAGATTTCCCTGTTATGTAATTTATTTTATCAAACAAAAATCTCAAAAATAACCATAATATATACTCCGTAAATTTGATTAGCCATCAGTTACTTTAAAATAAACGAACCTGAAAAGTATTATATAATTCCATTTTATGCTAAAGAAAACTTTATGATAAAATAATTATAAAGTAAAATGTTTTTAAGTTTTAATTTTTACGTTAATAATTATATAAAAAATACTAAATAGTCAATATTTATAATTGAAAAAAGTAATGCAATATTTAAATAATAAACGTAAACGCTTGAGTCATTTACAATATTATTATTCTTATATAATAATAAAGACAAATTATTCGTTCTTCGTGAATCTTAAGAATTGACATCAAATGCTATTTTAATTTCAAATTAAAACGTACATCATATTGTTTGAATTATTTTAATTACAATTTATTTATAAACACTAACTATATAGTATCTGTGATATATCCTAATTAATAAATAGTTATTATACTATAACTATAGTTAGGTATTTATTAAAATATAAACGGCTCTCGATTGTTTGCGAATTTCTCAAGTGGGAAATTTTAATTAACATAAGATATACCTGATACACTATATGATAACACAATTTTCTTCTAAAACAATCTTTTTGCAAAAAATCGGTTAGAACGCGCCACACAGTTTGTTAACTAATTTACAAATTAAATTTGTTCAATAAATTAAGAAATTAGCCAAGCTTAAACGTAAAAATATTATTTTGTTGTATTTTATGATAGATAGGTACATTGAAGAATAAATTTACTTTTTTAAATAAAATAATCATTTCTTTTCAGCTTACTTGCAAATTTCACAAACATTTAATCATTGTCTATTTTACAACTATATACATTGGTTCACATATAATTATAAAAACACATTTTTAACAACTATTATGCTAAATATTTCAGTTAAATAAATTACATATTTTTTAACATCAACAAAACTATATATATATATATATAAAATAAAATCGACGTTTTGGTGTGAATTATTCGATTCTGTCGAACAATGCCAGGCCAATTATAGAAAAATCAAAGGATGCGTATAAATTATATGCGTACTTGGAAATGTTTGAAAGGAGGGGAGTTCTGCTGCGGGTCGAGCTAAAGGAATTCGCGCGAAAAATGTGTTGTAATACTTTTGGCTAGAGATCGTGAAAAAAGTCTTACGTTTTGGCTGAAGGCAATCCAAGCATATAAAAAAAGATTGAACGATCATTGTGAAATAATAACTTTATATTCCGGTTTTTAATAACACAAGATAGAATTCTTGAAATTTAATAATCGTGAAACTATAGGCAGTACAGCAATCGACGAAATATATTAGGTATAATATTATATTTTAATATAGTAACCTGCCTACTAGAAATAGATTAATGCACGCGATTGCAACAATTAATTCTTAATGGATCGATTTATGTAAAATAATAAAAATAAAGAAACAGATGCGGTTTGAACGGTTTGATAATAATTGAAATCATTGAAATGATAGGTTCAACTGCGTACCTAATTATATAGTGCAAACAGCGAAGGGATTTGTAATTTCTGAAAAAGAAAAATAGTATTTACCACATCGCGTCTTTTGGTATACTCAAACAAGAAAATCTAACAATCGGCACAACGAAAAATGTATTGAATTCAGAAAATTTTAAAGAACTTTATTATATACGTACGACGTAACGACAATTTTTGTGTTCGGCAAACAATACGCTCATCGGTCATGACTCATCTATATATTACTTTAAATTGATAGGCCGTGACGGTCGATACGTGTATAAATTACGAGTTTTCTGTAGGCATAAATTGGGTGGGGGGAGGGGGGGGCTCAGGAAGACTTAGCCACCTCAAACATTTCTTAACTCGACCTCGTAAGTAAAATGAATTATGATAATAGGCGTTAATTTTAATTTTAGCCCCCAATCAGAATGTTAATCATATTCACGATTGCGGAGTCTCGTCGTATTACCTTGCGTCATATAATACACTCATAGCGTCTTATATTGAACGCAACCCATACTGCAGCAGCCAGCGTTATAACGCGACGGCGGCGACGAGGGCCAACGACAGCAGTGAGGCTGCGGTCCACCGCCGGTACTGTAGCAGCGGTGCTGAAGAATTCGGAGTCGTCGGTGCGGGCGTAGTGGTGACGGCCGTCGTGGTCGCCGGTGCGGGCGTAGTGGTGACGGCCGTCGCCCCGTAGCCCGGCGGACTGGCGATCTGCATCAACACTCCGGATTCGGTGGTAGTCGTCGGGAACGTCGCGGCGTCGGCGGCAGCTGCGACGACCGTGGTCGCGGACGCGGACGAATAGACTGCTGTTGTATCGGCGACGGTGGTGTTGGTGACGTTGGCAGTGGACACCTGTACCATCACGGTTATGGTGGCGGCGGGAACAGCGACACTGGCGTCCACGCGCGATGCGACGGTCTTCGCCGGTTTGGGTGAATAGCGGCCACCGGGCGTCTGCAGGGCCTTCGCGGTGGTCGAATCGTAATCGTCGTACTCGTAATCGCCAGCAGCCGCGGCTGTTGCGTTCCACGCGGCCACCTCCTCGGTCATGTATACCGTGTCGTCGGGCGGCACCGTGGCCGTCTCGCCGCTCTCGAACGTGGTGGCGCGTGCCGCCGCGACAGCCACCGTGGCGACGACGGCGGCCACGACGACCGCGGCGGTGGTGGCGGTCATCTCGAGACGGCGATAATCACTTCTGCGGCAGCGTCGCCGCGCGTCCGCCGTCATGATCGTTTCAACTGCGAGCGGAGATCGAACGCGGTAGGTCGCCGCGGTAGTTGCGCCGTATTCCGGATGGCGATTGGAATGACGACGACAAACAATATAAAACGATTGGTAGGTACGTGCCTACACGGTGTAATGACGGCGGCGGCGGCGGCGGCGGCGGTGGTGTTACCTATAGAGGCACATGCGCCGATTGGCCCCGCGGCCACGTTTATTTTTATAACTCCTTTTGCCCGGCGCCACCACCGGGCCACCGCTGAACAGCCTCGTTTAATGCCAAGTCTGTTTTCGCGAAACGGATTGCGCTTTTTGCACGGCCCGTCCGCCGCCGTCGTACCAAATAATGTTACTGAACTGTGTTGCGGCGCCGGCAACCATATTATAGCTCTTAGACTTGGCCGTACAATAATAAAAATAATATTAATATTAACGAATTGCGCGTATTGTACGTGCCAGGGACGGCCGCGGCGTACCAAAACATTCGTGTCGGCGTTTTGAAAACAGTGACTTTTGTTTGACAACAATTTCGCAGTGCATTAATAGTCGTCACGTTGTTATCGTTGTGCTCGATGCAATAACTATTATGTTCGCAGATAATAATAATGACAGTTTAATGCTGAAATTTTGCAAATAAAATATTGATAACAATAGGTAATTATTATCGACGTCGATATAGGTTATGTAATGCGTATATTATATTTAGGAGTTTAGGGTTCGGTAGTTGTTCCACTAAGATACTTATCATCAAATGTATTGCAATATTGGCGTAAAAATTATTCGAAACTGCACTAATTTATCGTCTTTTAATTTTTATCCCTAGGTAGGTGTATTTAAAAAAATAAAAATGCCTACAAACTGTACATATAAATTCCACGATTTAAAAACGATATTATCATTTATACGTCAATTACGTAATCAGGTACATACTTGGATGGATACAGTGAATCCGTATGTCAAATATTTCCCCATAAATCGTCACTCTGTCAGTAGAATAACGCATACAGGTATTACTAGTTTAGAATCAGACATCAGTGGAGCAAATCGTTTTTTTTTACGGAGGGAGAACTTAGAAATTTACCAGTTGGCTTCCGCTCATCATCATTAATCTTTATGAGTTAATCTAATTATGTTACATTTAAAATATAATGAAGTAAGTATAAAATTTTATCACCTCGTCCGGCAACTATATATACAGGGATCTTCAGTAGGCGGCTCAAATCCGAACCAGGGGATATAAAGGACCGCTAATTTTATTTTTCAAATCATTCGGACCCCCTTAGAAACTTATTGCCGACTACCAAATATTATTTTTTTTGGAGAGAGGACAATTGCCCTCTTGCTTACGGTATTTTCGTCACTGCGCAAAATCATTACAATGTAATATATAGGTATGATTATAATTTACAATGCATACGTATACACGAACAATTTTTACTATAAAATAGAAATATAATATAGTTTTAATTATTGTATTTAATTTTTCACTATCAAAAGTTCATAAATACCACTAAAGTGTACGTAAAAATGTATAGTACCTTTATAAAAAAAATCATAAGTTAATAAATACGTGTATTTGCATAAAATGAATTTGTAACTTACTATAGACAATAAATTAGTTATTATATATATTTCTTAAGTCTACCGTTGCGCACAGACGTGAGCACAAAATAAATTGCATGGAATACATAGGTAGGTTATTTAAGTATATATAAGTATACAGTATACAGTGCCGGATGTAAGTCCTGATAGGTTACTCCTTAAAAACAATCGCTATTTGGGTATTAGTCATCCAATGCATTAATTTAGGCCTTGCAGAGGATCTGATAAAAGCGAAGATGGATTTAAAAAAGAAAACATTTCAACTAGATAGGCCATTGGCGTATATTATTATGTTCCTTTAAATCGAGTCACAAGTAGGCATAAAACTAAGTTCAGTTAGTTAAAATAAACGGGTGAGGGTAATTTCTTAAAACACTTTTTTTCTCGTCTATTAATCAATGTTCTTAATAATTTATCACTTTCCATAGTTAGTAAATCTAGAATGCCAACCTGAGGCTCCTAAAACAAACTCAACCTTGACTCGAGGCCCAGGTGCATTGCACCCGCAGCATTCCCAGTAAAATCCGGCATTGTTTACGTATAATACCGACGATGACCAGGTTTATAAAAGCGCGCTAAAACGTACTACTTCTCGAGACGTAGTCGTCGTTGCACAGCCGCTTAAACTTACGGATTTATAGTTTTATTTGTGCTCGTGTACAGGCATTATTGGTGCCAGTGACGTATATAGGAGTTATTTTCACCAATTTACTACTATAGCACTAACATATAGCCATAACTAGAAATTTGTTAGGGAGCCGGGTGGTTAAAATTATGACATAAATAATACAAATTGAGATTACGCAATTTTATTTTATAAATATTATGTAAAATTAATTTTTATATTAAATTTTAAAAATAATATTGACAATTTAATCTATATTTAATGTTATATTACGATGAATTGTTATCAGAGCAAGTTCCGATAATCTAACATTTCGTCGTTGATTCCTCAAAAACATTTTTATTTTTTTAATCAACCTATTGTGTTAAAAAACGTCTGTAAACAGTGTAAATATAACAGTGAATGAAAATCCATTTCTATAAAATAGAACGCACCATCGACGTATGTAAACATATAACTCTTAAGCATTAATGGTTATCTTTATCACCTAACAGAAAATATACAATTTTAATTTAATTTTCATGGACTATCAAAAAATGAAAAACCTTAGGTATGACATCAAAAGTATATAAGGGCCACGGCCCGTCGGGTGTGGTTATGTAATATAGATAATATAATATATAATATACATAATACACAGTGGAGTGGTGAAAAGGGGGGAAGGGGGGATAATTGAAAAGCGATCTCTTCTGAGTTTTTTAAGGGGTGACTGGTGGGCGGTGATCTTAGTATTAACTATTACCTATCTTAGTAATAACTACGACAGGTAGTTATTAATATTACAGTGAATGCCTTTATTGGTGCTGCAAATCCACTGATTATACATACAAAGCAATATGCATGCAATGTTTTAATTGAACATGAAATTTCACTATGAACCCTGGCTTAGGGGGCCACCCTTTATATACGCCACTGATTAGTCCCTAACGCTTGTTTGCTGTTATACATAGTAATATTATACCTAAAGCCGATAACCGCAGCCCGCAGTGGCGTAGGACAATGGACCTTGACTATGAAAAATATTCGACCTGTAAAAACTATATTATTGCAGGTCCTCAAAATTTGTTTCATCCTAGGTATATATTTAATGATTTTTCTAGGGTATAAATAATAAATGCATATTTATTTTAAAGTAGTTTACATTCAAATTAATAATAACTAAACATTACACAAAATAATTAATATTTTTCACTTAGGAAATTAAAACAGAATATAATATTAAATTTGATAAAAAGTACATTGTTTTTTTATCTATAATAAATTGTTTTTAACAATGTCAATAATGTCTTAAACATTAATATTATATAATTAATTTTTATCTACAGCCATAAACAGAAATTCCACTAACAGGGATGGATCTAGGGGAGCTAGCCAGCTAGGGGCCCAGCCCCCTCTCCAAGAGCCAAGACATAAGTGCCTACTACTGAATATTACCATTGATAAATACTATAAATACTGTGTTAGTGTTTTTGCATCCCCCCCAAGAATTTTGCTCTGGATCCGTGATTGGTCTCTAGGCCCTAATTATTATCTATATTTGTATGAATATTACCAGTTGCAGCCCACCGGAAAAATTTCTGATATTCCTTCGGCAGTCCGCTACTGCCTTAAGCGCACATAAATGATAATGATAATATAATATTTATATTAGATATCAAACATATATAATACAGATTAGATATTATTCATAAATACATATTTGATTTACTTATCTCCTGCAAGATTATGCAGCTTGTGTTGGAGATAGGGAGTTGTAATTATTACTATACAATGATAAATAATATAGATAGAATACAATATAATATAAATGGTGAAATAAAATTAAAATTAATACTAGTCTACAGATCAAATGAATATATTTTAAGACAAACAATGAGTATCTTTATAAAATAATATTTTATAAGAAGCAATAAATGCTAACAGTAAATTAATTACAGTACACCCAGTAGGTACGAAAAGATTATAGTTAATATATATATATATATATACGTCATTTAAAGATTTCAAAATAAACATTTATATACTAAGCATTTAAAATTAATATTATTACCCACAATGGTATTTTTTTTTGAATCAAAAGTAATGAGTTGAACTAGTTAAAGAAAGTTGGTCCTAAATAATCCACAAAAGACTGACCAAGAGATTTATTGGCATATTTAACCAGCAAACAATATAAAAGGTATTATATTATAGTATTATTGTAGTATAATAAAAATGTTAAATGTTTAAATGCCATATTTTTAGAGGAACTTAGCAGATTTAGTATAGATTTATTGTTTTTCTTTTAACTATACATTTATTCAAAATCTGATTTTTAAAGTTTTAAATTAACTACATACCAACCTATATTAAGGAAACAGGACTGTCTTCAGGATTTGGGAGACTTAATTGCCAAAAGTAAAAAATAATTACGAGAGCTGGTACAAAAATAATTTCGAAACATGACATACATTTCTATATTTACAATTGTCTTTAAAATATGTACTTTTTTACTGATCATAATAATTAATTAAAAATTAACTAATTTTAGAATACTGTCCATTTTTAAGCAAGTATAAGCAGAAAAATTAGTGTAATCTTTGAATTACATTAAAAAAATCTTAGTAGGTGGGTGATACCATATCATCAAGAAACAAATTAAGACTACAATGGACTGCAGTGTGCATAATACAAAAATAGTTCTAGGATTCGTACTCCCCCCCCCTACATCAAAGGAAGAAACTGTATATTATACAAAAATAACGTTTTTTATTTTCAAATAGGTATACTTAGTTTTGCAATTTAAGAAGTAGCCTATGGTTACTTGAACTTTTTTTTGCAATTGACAAATTGAAAACCACCCTTTTTAACTGAAAATTAATAAGTAGATGATTTTTTTTAATATTGATTTATATAAAATTCTAAACCTAAATTTGATCTAGTAGCTTCTGAGTTATTAAAATATAATATTAATGTAAATAATATCGAAGATATTTTATCCAAATTTAATTGATATGCAAAAAGTCTGTTGCTAAATCTAGTTGGTGCATTCGAGAGGTAATTTTTGAAAATTCCCAATAGTTTTAATAAGCGTTGGGAAAACAAAATAAAAAGGCAAGTGAGTATCGCTTTGCTGTATAGTATGTGTCGAGTGGGTAACTTTCATGGATATATTAAATTTTTATTCAATAATATAAATCATTGTATACAAAAAACAATTCTGAGAGAAGACAGTCTGTCTACATAACTAAGTGTATTTTATAATATTATTGCTATTAAAATAATTAATAATTCTACTATTAATAACACAGTAAATTAAATTAATTTTTTGTAAAAAGCATTGCATTTGAAATTTTATTGAAGGTATAAAATATAATAATATACTGTAAAAGTTTCAAGCACCTTCGAAAAATATTTTTAAATTATAACGAAATAAATATCATCATTATTCTTCATTTAAATATCTAATTTCGTCCAAATTTGAACTTAAAATGTCTATAAAAATGAACTATGTAAATATAATTGTTGATTTTTTGGTTATACTATTAAATAAGTACTTACGAAAAATCTTGTTTTAAATTTTCAATTTTTAGCTATAAAAACTGATCATTTTATCCATTTTTATCTACAAAACAATTTGCAAATGTTCGATGATGAATTGTGGTCAACATTTAAAGTTAAAGTGCTTATAAAAAAAAAATTGTGTCTATATATTTTTGACAATTTTTTATTATCCAACTAGAGTTTGGATCATTGATTTGGGGTAAAAAATCGACTGATAAAGTGGAGTCTGGTTGACAATGTTTAGTATAAATTCCTAAAGACAATTGCTTTTTGTTTAATTTTACCTATTTCTAGAGACTCGTTGTCATTAGTAGCAGACTCTACTTTTATTCAGTCATGTGTGATTAAACGTTAGACGTAAGCTATTTGACGTCTTATTCATTTATAATCTTCTTAACAATATTGAATGTCCTGATTTATTAAGTAAGATTGGTATTTGTACGCATAATTATTCAATTAGAAATTCAAATTTATTTTTGTGCGTTTTTTAAAAAAAGAATTACACCAATTCTTTTTTCCCTAGAGCGGTTTTGTTATGTAATTTAATTAAATATAAAGATATCAATTTATTTTTTATGTCCCTGGAATATTTTAGAACGAAAGCTTAATTTATATTTGAAACTAAAATCTTATTATATGTGTCGCATTATTATGTTTCAGTTCCTACTCAATCTAAAATAAATGTATTTTATTGTACTCGTATATATATTTTTCTCTTTGGTTTTCTAGTTTATTTTTATATGTTTCTGTATTTAAAGAGCTTGTCTCGTAAAATTATTAATAAAACGAAAATCTTAAAAACTCACAAATTATTCTGTAGTTAAAAATGTATAAAATGTATAATTTTTATAGCTAAGAATTAAAAATTTAAAACAAAGTTCCTCATAATTAGTTAATATCTAACCAAAAAAAATCTAAAAAAATTATAAACATTATTTTTTTTTTATAGATATTTTTAGTTTAAATTAGACAAAATTAAATTTGCGTATAAACAAGGAATAACGAATATAGTTATTTTGTTGTACTTAATTTAAAATTATTATTATTTATACACACGACGTTTTTAAATACAATTTTTTCGGCAAAAATTAATAAAATCTACTGAATTACTTTTGTCTAATAGTAAAATTAATTAATTTAATAGCAAAAATATCATAAAATATACTTAGTAATGTACCAAATCTTCGCTCAAAATTTTTTTTTTATATTGATTTTATACCACTAAATTTAAATTGAACATATCCATTACAGCGACCCCTCTAAACATCTACTGGGCACTGTTGTACATCAGAGGGGTACTCATTTGCCCACCTTTTTTAATTTTTGTCTTATAAATATTATACATTTTTATTTATTTTTATTAAAATCATCATAATTTATAAAAATTTAATTATAAAAATTTTACATGATTATCTATCTCTTTTAAGCTAAAAGCTTGTGTTAGAGATAGAGAGTAATAAAACTTCAATATAATGTATGTGCATATATAACAAATTTTCAACAATAAAAGAGAAACAAGAAAAAATAAATAATAAACAATTTAAACACAGCAATAAAAGCTTAAATTATAATATTTTAAATTATTAGAAAGAACAACCATTTATATATTAATTTTTTAGCATTATTTTGAGAGAACTGAATATTTTTTTTATACAGACATGGGTATAGAGTTAAAAAACACAGGACCTAGACAGTTAACAAAAGATTGACCAAAAGATTTGCACGGGTAATCAATAGGTACATCAAACTGTCTATTTTCTCTTTTGTTTACAAGATCTTGGATCGTCAAGTCATTTACTGAAATGTTTAAATGTGAACAGAATGGCAATTTTTTTTATATAGAAGTTTAATAGAAAGGACACCCAATTCTCTATAATTAAACAAAGTAGAACCTGATAAGGAATATTTATTTAGGCATATTCTAATTATATTATTCTGGTTTGTTTGTAGTTGATTTAAAAAACAATCTGCCAATCCTCCTCAAATTAGTAGCCCATATTGAAAGATGGATTGGTATAACACAAAATAAACGACACGCATTGTATGTTTTGGTACCAAATATTTTAATTTATAGAATTTATAAGTTAACTGACGTAACTTTCCTACAAAATTATGTATGTGCAAATTCCAACGTAAATTATTATCAAATATTATACCTAAATATCGCGTACTTGAAACTTCTTTAATCATTAAACAACTATTTAAGTCAGTACAACTCATACCATTGATACACCTACATATGTATTTTAATGTGATAAAGTGTTGGGAAACTTTTGTAAATTGAAAAGGACATAAACATTGTTTTGTTTTCATTAGGCGTTAGATTTCTGTCATATAGGATTCGCTATATATTATTTAATCCAACAGTCGCTTTGTGATGAACC
>JACXSJ010000381.1:0-19856 GCA_014851325.1 Pentalonia nigronervosa
TTGACAAAAAAGCTCTTTTCAGAGTCAAAACAACAATGTTGGACTGCCGTGAGTCGCTTACCAAACGAAAGTTGCGTGACATATGATGGCATTGGTGTACTGCGTGTTATTTCACTTTAACATATTGTCAAGAAATGACATAATGGACAGTCGACCCATAAGAATAATATACTGTTAGCGCGTCAAACCAATAAACCGAAACCAATTAACAACAAAGTAGTACGATCAAAGTGGTTTAATATGAACTTGTACACATGCCCGTACTACTCCATTTCTTCAACATTTGAAAAAACCGTCAACAACTAAACCAGACCGAAGACAGAAAACCAAAGCAGCAGCTAATACACTTTTAGATACAAGGCGGCAACAGTCACGACTGTCTTGGTCAGACGACCACGACGTTCCCGACGAAACTTCCGAGCGCATTTCCGTATCTATAGGCCACGTAAGGCGCCCACGTGCCCAGAGCTGCTCGACGTGAATAAGGTGTTGCGAGTTGCCTAAGTCTTGCTATCGTCGGCACTCGCTCCGTTTTTTTACATTTTTTAATCATTTTTAATTAAATTGTATACATAATATTAAATATACTTACCACACAATATATTTGTTTTTTTAATTAAATCGTGTACCTCATTTTATACTGGAATGTGCTACTGGACAATTATTTGTTGTGAACATGTGTGGTGAAGGCGTCAAAACTGTCAGAGTGTCGGCGTCAAACCGGACCGGCGCTAAAACACCAGCGCCAGAACGATGCGCGACGACGCCAAAACGTCCATGTCCGCCGTCCGGTATTGACAGAAGTATCTAAAATAGCTTTTTCTCCCAACTATCGACATATCGAGTACGCCTTTCCAGGGTATGCTTCCCGGACGGGAGTCACGCACAAACGCCACTTATTCGAGCGGGCTTGCTGTAGCAAATGATCCCTTCCCTTTTTGTGGATAAGAAATAAATATTCATATTACTTTTCGTTATTATTAAAATCACTACTGGATCGTCGACTGCCGGACTACCTGTCTAGATCTCGTCCAGCAAGCAGTTCCAAAATCCTCATGAATTATTACATGCATTTATATGAAAATAAAAGATATATAAAATATGACTGAGCACGACGTGTTTTCATTAGAGGCAGTGCCACACAAAGAGTGTGCACTGTTTCAGGCTGCACCAAACCAATGCAACTTAAAACAACTGGAGCTTTTTTAAATCCATTTCCCTTCATATAATCACGTTCACTCATCGGTATATTTCTAATCTTACCCTTCACAAAGACTTAAGCATCGAATCCGTTGATAATTTAGTTAAAACACATTATAAAAAATTCCACTCAAAATTACTTCTTTATCCTAATCCACTAACCGTAAACCAACACATAGCTGCAATCCCTGAAAACTCTTCTCGACGTCTTAAAAGACGTTGGTGCCGTGATCTTTCAGATGGAAAGCGACTGTCGTGTTAAATGTCCACTCGAAACATATCCAAAGGGTCCTATCACTGGATAGCTTCCCTACTCCCCTGTTTCCAAGTCAAATATCATTATTTTTATTCACTTATTTGCTTGTTATTTTTTTTTAATGTAGGTACAAATTGTAAATGATATTTATTTTTAATCAATAAAAACAAGAAAATAACATATTTTGTAAGTTTAGTTCGTATAAAAAAAATATGCCCTGATATTCTCATGTCTATAATTATATAGGTATTAGGGTTGAAGTGGTTTAAACGAAGGAATGTCTTACAACTCAGATTTCCTTATATAATCATAACTAGGTTAGCAAAAGTGCAAATCGGGTTGGGGCTTGTGTAGGATTTAGTTTCCTATAAAGTCAAAATTATGAATACCAAGAATAGCTTTCGTTCCTTCAATACTTTTTTTTATATATTCATGTCCAAGCCAACAATAGTTTCTCATTGGAAAATAGTCTCTTCTATATTTCCTCAGAACGAATTCTATTAGTAGTTATGTATAGGTACAAAAATTATTTTACTGTGTACATTCTCCAGCACAACATTTCACCATCCAGCGTGTGTAGTCTTTATATAAAACTCAATTCCTGCGTATTGTTATTATTTTATTAAGTTTATAGAGCTTCAACATCTTAAACCATTAGCCTGTAATGATTATATTATTACTATTATATTATATAATAATTATAAAAATTACTATTATATTATATAATAATTATAAAAATTACTATTATATTATATTATATTATTACTATTATTATTATATTATTATTACCTTTATGTAAACGTATTAACATTAAGGGGGTACATTATGCAAAACAGTTGAAGGAGTTTGTAAAATATACTGCTGCTATTATTATTATTTTTTTCTTTTTACAGTAACTTTGCTAAGCCTATTTTTGTGAAAAATTCCTGTGTATTATTTTATAGTATAATGCGCGTGTTCGTTATTTTCGAAATATTTCAGTTTATTTTTTTTTTTATCAGCCTACTTTACATGAGACTAAACCTTTGCATATTAATATATTATAATACAGGTGGCTATAAGCGGCGACCCTAAGAACATTTTTGACGTAAAAATTGTTTTGCATATTATGTAAATTGCGTAGTGAGTATTTTTTATAATAAAATGCATGTTACGAATTTACAACCAATATTTTCCTTAAAATGTCTTCTTAAATAAAAATATAATTCCATAATGCCAGTAAATACCAATTTAAATACCTAATTAAATAATCTTAAAAATATAATTGATTTGCTAATATGTAGTTAATTTTAAAACATGTCTTAGGGAGGACGCGTTATTCTGGACAAAATAAGTAGAGGGATGAAAAATGTAAATTTAAAAAAGTAGAACCCCTAACCTTTTTTCCGTGTCCACGACTCCGCAGAGCTCACAGGATACCATATTTCCAAACCATATAATACGATTTTGAATGTGACCAATTTTCACAAGCTTTTGTTTTTTTTTATTATTTTTTTTTTAAGCTACAAAATCAAAAATCAAAGTCCAATGTGCTCTGTAAAATTTCGTCACATCTATTCAACAAAAAAAAAAAATAAATAAATACAATCAGATCACACTACGAAGCATGCGAGTATTTCCGAGCATAGCCGTATCAACCAAAATCGTACACTTCCATTTCCGCCGATTCACTTTTGACAAAAACAAAAAAATTAAATAAATAATATATAGAAATATAAACGTTTTGGGTATATAATTTTATTAATATAAAACATATTATAAATAGATATTAAAGAATATATAGGTAGGTTGTATACAATGTGTATAATATATAAATAAATAATAATAACGCATAATTATTAATTTGTCATTAATTATTTGATCGGCGGTCGTCGAATTTAATTGTGATGACAACTACCATACATTTAAGTTATAGGTATATCGTATACCTATAATATCATATAATATACAAAGTCTGATCGTTATACATTTATACGTATTATTAAGAGGACGCTACACCCGCTTGTGTTATCTCCGTCTTACAAGTGTACAACAGCAAAAACTGTTTTACGCATGATAGAACCATTCAAGCTGTAATCATAACCAAGAAACAAAATTTTCACTATATAAATAGAAAAATATTGGCTATGCAATATCGTTTTTATTTTTTTCTACATCGGAACTACGAAAAAAGTTCTTATTGTTTCAAAATCCATTACTTTTGTGTTTTTCAAACTTGAATAACTTTTTTATTTGTAGTTTCGATATCGAAAATATGAAAACGATATTACACAACCAAAGTTCTCCTTTTTATGTGGTGAAAATTTTATTTCTTAGTTATAACTGTAGCCTTTTCGATTTTTTTCTGCGCAAAACAGTTTTTGTTATGTTTTTTCATTTGTAAGACGAAGACAACACATGCGGGTGTAGCGTCCTCCTAAAGCGTTTTATTTATTAAATACATTAAACATTATTATTGACAAAAATTATATATTATTATTATTTATTTACATATTATATACAACCACACTTATCATCATTGACGACTATCATAATATTATAAATGCCATGGGCGGCGGCGACGAAATTGCATAGGCATTGCCTAAATATTGCTCCTTAATAAGCACACGGGTAAGGCCCATTTACATAATATTGTGAAATAATTTCATTTAATATTTTATCGTTTCGTAAAAAAATTGATGCAGCACAAACAATTTAAAATCTTTTTTTCAAAACCATTCTTTAAAGAGTTATAAATATATTATATGTTGGTCGCCGAAAAAAAAAATGTTTACAGTTTTTTTTTTAATTTTAATGCTATTATTCTTTGGTCTTGGAGAGAGTAACAGACTAAAATATGCATACTATTCTATATAGCATTAATTTAATCGTGCGTTTCAATCACGAACTAATGTATACAATATTTACAATAAATCCATACATCCATGTGTATTGTATAATATATTGATTCGTGGTTTGAAAAATTTAAATAAATTATACTATATAATGGCATTATGGCAGTACGTCACGGAGGTAAAATCTTTTGACGCGAAAAACAATATTGACGACTGCGACGGCGGTCGACTCACCAATTTATCGACATAATATTACACTAGTAAATTAATGATAACACAACAAAAGCTGTCTAAATCGCCCTGAAAAAGTTTATAATCGCCGAGTTTTGAGTTTTGTAGTTTCGTACAAAAAGTCGTATGCCTAAATGCTTTTTCATATTCAAAATAACATGTACATGTTTTATTTTATTATAGGCGTTTAAGTGTTTTCATTAAAAAAAAAAACCAAATTTTAATGATGTAAATTTATATTTTTTGATTTGTTTTTTTTTTTAATAAAACGATATTACGTAAAATAAATATAATAATTAACGATATAATTATAATTGTTTTTTTTTTTTATTATTTTTTTCAAGACTCAATTAGGTAATTGGTTCAATTAAAATGGTCGTGGTCGCCGCCGTACATTCGAATTTATGCGTCAGGGCGTCCTGGAAAAACGTCGAGAACCAATATGCTATATACTTAAACACGCGTTTAAATGTCCAAAAACATGGCGCGTACACATTTCTGCTGCTGTTACCGCGTACGTAAAAATGATTTTCTACGCGATAACGATATATTACAGGGGTGGATTGCGTAATGCATCCGATAGGGGATGAATTAGAGCATTGAAAACTATGTATAATAATAATAATAATAACAACAACACGAGAACGCAACTAAAGTAATAAAAACCTCCAGAGTGTGCGATCCACTCAACCACCCCCAACAGATATTCGTCACCGCATTGTATTAACTACGTATAATATGTGTATTGTGGCCAAGTTGAAAACATTTGCATTTTATTCAAAAGCTTTTGCTACAACAGTGTTATATAATAGCGCTGCTAGTGCATATATTATAATATGTTTAAGGTGATTCATTCAACGTAAAACACTCATCATACCGAAAAGTATAGACTTTTTTCAATAAATGTTTTATTTTACACGGTTTTATCCGTTACAAAACGACATTTTTTTAAAAGAAATTATTTTTTTTTTCGTATTTTCTATCCTTCTACATTTTTAAGTTTTTCACTTTTTTTAATGACAACATATACGGTTCTGTGTTCCAAAGCAGAATATTTTTCTCAGCGTTTGGATACATAAAAGTCGGATTTTGAACTAGTAGTTTATGAGTTGTGAGCATTTAAAGAGTAGAACCCGATGGCGTACGGTTTACTTTTTTGAGAACACCATTGTGTATGCTCGATGTATAACAATAAAAACCCATAAAACGACACGATTGCGTACCTACTAAACGTTGATAACGTTAATAATAATTATACCTTTTCAAAAGTTCACCGTACGTTTTGTGAGTTTCGAAAAAATGTATTACCCGTTGTAAGGTGTTAGGGCCAAGTAGGATATTATATTGAATATTAATAATGATCCGTGCTTGGGTATAAAATTGTGTTGATTTAATAGATTATTAATAAAAAAAAATCACAAATAATTTAATATAAACCTTTTCTTTGGTAAATAGAGCCAATCTTAGATATATACATCATGATGTTTTTCGTCAATTATATTCACTGTATTTCAATAACTTTCATGTTAATATTACTTATTAGATATTTTATATTTAAACTATAAACTGCACAGTCTGAACGGTCGTCGGTCGACTATAACAAGATCTACAGGGGCTATAAGCAGGTAGTGACATTGTAGTGTGAACTTTTATTTCACGAAAACCTTTTGATATCGTTTCCAGTTTCATATATAATGATATGCGATTTCCCAGAGTGGCAAGGTTGCATAAAAATAACATACGGAATCGTGTTATGAAAAAGGTTGAAAAAGGCACCGTCGATAAGCAACGAACGCAATCGTATTTTGCACCGTTTCAAGTTTAGATGAACATTTTTCGGGGTAATCGCGTACCACTCACTACACCGCTAATCTATACTTTAAATCAAACCTTGCATTTGAAAAAAATTTCGTTCTACGTTATTTACAATATCTAAACGTTATACAACTTTTGCGTTTATCGTTTATTATTTTAACGTTAAAAAATAATATTTAATGCGGAGAACGGCCAGGATACGGCATATAACAAATTCTTAGATTTATTGCTGAAATAAAAATAATTCGCGTGGAATAAATGTTTCTGTAAAACCAATATTATAACTAGAAATATTATGTTGATTGATGATTTTTGTATTTTTTTTCCTTTGATTCTTTAAAATGCTATTTTAGCTAAAAATTCGTTTCATGTTCCCCTGATTCAGAATATACTTAATTTATTTTGCATTTTTAGACATTTTTAAGTATAAATTCATTTTTTTTTCTGTTAAACGTAATATTTATACATATTATAGGACATTTTTTGTAGTTTTTGTATAATGTGGGGGGAATTTTAAAGAAAATTTAAATACTCAAAAAAATTATTTTATTATTATTATTACAGGGTTTTTGTTATGATTAAATTTATCGCGTACCGATACAGATTTACCGTTTGCGTGTTCTATTTAAAATTGAAATACTTACTATTGTCTATTATTTTATAATTCATATTTTAAACTACTCTGATACTTATTATCACAGTCATATCTCTAAAAAAAATATATTATTATTAAATTAAATTTTTTCATTTATTTAAGTAGATTTTTTGGTAATTTTTTTTGACCTTTTAGGGCATTTTTGTGTGTTCTTTAGATCGTCAATATCCCATATCTAATCATAAGTTTTAAGCAAATGGTTTTTAAATTACTTCGTTTTGTGTTATTTTTTGTTTAATGTCTATATATATATAAATGGAGCCAAAAATTTCTCAATTCATCAATTGAGAACGGCTGGGTCGATTTCACTCAATTTTTTTTTCAATTGTTCGTAATTTCCAAGAAATAATTTTTACGAAAGAAAATTTTGGAAAAACCCAATCCCGGGAGGTGCTCAAGTAGGAATTTTGAGATTTACGATGGAAATATTTGTTTATAAATGGTTACTATACCACCAATGACTATTTATATGGTTGTCAATGGTTACATATTTATAACTATTATAATTAGTAAAAATACAATTATCATATACATATTTTTGTAAACAAATGTATTGAAAAAAACAAATCTTCGGCACGGGCAACCGTCGCAATGTTTTTTATACCTAATTCTGATTTCACTCACTTACGCACTTCATGGGGTCCGCAATCCACCGTAGGTGGATTGTCTACCTGATAATTTACTGCTCTCATATTGTCCATAATCTAATGCAGTGGATTGTCTACTTAGGCGGTTTAAATGCATATAAATCACTTCAGGTTAATCTTAACTTAATATTTGGCTCAGGCAACGCTGGGCGGGACAGTTGGTATATATTTTGTTAATCGTTTTATGTTTTGTTTTGTAATATTTAATTATTTTTGTTTACCATTTTTCGTTTCATTTACGTTTTCAAATTGCAATCGTTTATTTTGTTTGTATATATATATATATATACATACATACATAACGTTATAATTATAATGTTACTATATAACGTTTGCAAGTCCTGCTATAAATATGTATAACTCATAAAATACTCGCCCAAAATTTGATTTTTATATATCCAAATAATCGGAAATATATTCTGCTTTAAAATTTGAAATTAAAATTGTATGTTATCGTTTAAAAAGAATAAAAAGCTTAATAAAGTATAAGATAAAAATATGTTGTTTTGTAACGAATTAAAACTATGTAATGAAAAAAAATTTGAAAAGTAAATACTTTTCGATATAACAAGTGTTTTACATTAAATGAATTACCTTGGATAATATTTATTTATTTACCATACGAAATACGACTACGTATGGACACGATACGTAATTAGATTTTATTCCATAGACTAAATAATTTCTCGTTCGTTACCTTTTCATACGCTGTTGATTTAAACTTAATTGGTGTTAATTTTTTAATTAATTTAAATAATAAAAATCAATAATTGCATATCATAGTATATGTATTATATTATGATGATATTTATATTTATTTTTACAAGCAAAATATTGTTTAATTTATTGTGATTCGTAAAATCAGTCAATTTAAAATACAATATTTTATATAAAATTAAAATATAGGTATTAAGAATTATGATGAAAAATAGAATAAACGTGTACTAAAAAAACACTTATCTAATTCACATACAATTAGCAATATTATAGTTTAAAATAATTAACACTAAATTTTTAATTTTACATACAATAAATATTTTTGGAAAAAAAATGTATGGTCAAGTATAATTATTATTTGAAGTAAAATAATTTATCAACTATAGTTATTTACTAATTGGAATAATAAAGAAAGTTTCTAAAAATGAGCTATTATTAATGTATCCTCCTTTTGCCGAAAACAATGAACAAATACAAAATGGAACTTTCGACATAGGTAGAATACGGTTTACCTGAAATATAAAATTATTAATTATTTATCTGTAATCCGTTCAGTTATATTTTTTCCTTATAACATAATATTACTTATATTATATTGTACATGTTATATAATGCCTCCCATACACTACGATGAAACACAACGGTTTTCATCGTCACAGAAAAACACGTCTGTTTTCATCGTTGAATGATTTTGCTCATACACTACGATAAAACAGATCAGTTTTCATCGTGCTGCGTCGTCAGTTGTACACACTTCGTGTTGCAAAATCGAGTGATGCTTCAGTTTTTATTAAGTTTATTAAGTTTATTTCGACTGAGGTATAGCAATTTTTTTTACGTATACCATGAATTCGACACAATTGATAGCAGTGGCTGTGGCAAGTGCTGTGTTATCAAAGAAAAATACTAGAAAACGTTCGGTATGGACTAAAGGGTGGTTGTTAAAAAGAAAAAAAAATTTTCTCATATAAATTTATCGAATGAGCTGAAGAAAATAAAAGTAAATAAACACGTCGGTTATCCACATATTACGATTTTAAACGACAATCGGTAAACCCGTCGTGTTTAAAATCAAGACAGGACAAAAATAAAAACCGTCGGGTTTCATCGCCGGATTTCGTTCACACACTTCCGTTTTGACCGACGGTATTTATCGTAACGATGAAAACCGTCGTGATTCATCGTAATGTATGGGAGGCTTTAAATATAAATTTTTGCTTGTGCTACTCACAGATGATTTAATTTACACTTCAGTGGTTTCAGTTTTGGATGAAAAATTGGAAATTAACAATAATCCACCACGATCGTCGTTCAGTGAATTATACCGTGGATGTATAATTTTCGGATCGTTTAGCGGACTCTTGTCCGATATCGTTTTCGGACGTTTTTTTTTTTTTTTCATAAAACCAAAAAACCCAATCGAAATTGCACCCTAAAAAAAAAAAATAATTAATATATATATATATGCTATTGAAAAATTAATCTATGGTCGCATATCATGTAATATTAAATAAATTTGTTAAAAATATTTAACTAAATAATAATAATACTTCATATTCAATATAGCTCATTGGTCTGTAGAATTATAGAGCTATAAAAAACCGCTTTCACATTATGAATAATAAAAAAAAAAATATAAAGATTAAAATAATGTCATAATAACAATATCGTTAATCTTTATTAATCTTTATTATTCGTTTCACTATGGATGGAAGAAAAGTTGACATAATTTGAGAGATGTTATTTGCTAATACTTTTACATTTAATGCGAGAGGATAAAATACTTTTTATTGAACAGTATAATACATTTGGAGACGAATAGAATTGGAGATTGTGTATTTGTTTGATTTGTAAGATATTTAAAACAATAAAGTTAATACTGTTCTTTTAAGACAAAATTAACAGAACATTCGATATTCTTAATCGAAATGTTCAAATTCCAAAGGATATAAATTTTTATTATCTATTCAAATTTAATATACTAAGGACAACACTTTCCACGCGGGTCCTCGTAAGACTCGTTCAATAATAAAAGATATTTATACTTTGACAATCTCCTTGGCCAAGGGGTAAACGATGTTCCATGAAAACACTATTAAGTCATAATTCAAGCAGATATTTTAATTAGTTTAATAATAATAATTGCAGTCATTGTAGAGGTAACGTCATTGTTTAATTATCATATTTTGTATTTTAAAATAACTAAACTTTAACTTCAATAATATATATATATATATATAAACATTATATGTTCATTTACACAGCACACATGATATTATTTTGAATAAACAAATTGTGGAAACTGAAAAATATGAGTTCTTTTTTTGCTTACCACTACCAAACAAAACAGACCCATTGTGGTCATGCATATTGAAAACCCGAAATGTTGTAAGAGAACGCCTCCCAACGATGGACCGGTCATATCGCTGAAACGACGAAAGAAACATGTTTATACAATTTATTTCCTAAAATATTATATGATATAAAATTATAATAGCTAATAAAGTAAGTGCAGGAGAGAAATATTATCAAACGTATAGACAATAACGCTGTTAAATAAACACAAACGAAAATTGTATGGTTATAACAATATAGATTCTCATGAATCGACGTTTTAACTGATTTCAAATTTAAAAATGTTTGTGATTAAACATTTTTTAACAATAATAATAATAAGTGTTGTTAAGTACCCGAGTGAATAGGCCGACGACCAAAACCCAGCGACGGTTCCAAATGTAGAAACGCTCTCTTGAAATCCATTTTCTCTAAAATCAAAAGTGTCAATGAAAACTTAATAGTTATTAACTGGTCAGAGTATGTAGGCCCAGGGGCGTGCTCACGAGGGGGGGGGGGATCAGGGAGTCATAGTCGTATCCTTCCCTTGACTTATTTTTGTCATATAAAATGTGATATGATTGAGCAATGAAGGTATATTTATCGCGGTCTGATAATAGTCAAAAATTCATATGCACCTTTTTAAAATAGCTGAGCACGCCACTGCATTACGCTGTACTGTGATAAATGTTCTTACACTATACCTATTTATATGCATAAGCACAATGTATGGGAGGCGGGTTATCCCTCCAAAAACTCATTGAGCTTCTTATTAGTTTAAAACAAAAAAAAAAGTTTATATTTCTAAACTATTAATTTAACAGGAATTTTTAAAATTGATAAGAAATAAATTTTTTTCTTCGTTACTATATCACTTAACCAAATAATGTAATCACGTTTCTGTAAGTTAAATACATATTGAGGTTGTATGTTAACCGTTAATATATTTGTCACTATAAATGTAAAATATCGATTAAGAACATATCAGTGGCCAGTGCACTACCTATATATTTCGTCTTTTCTCACTGAACCACGCGAAATGTAGCAAATTTGTGTTCGACAGAACGAATCTCGTGTTGTTTGTTATTAAAGTATTACTCTAATGATTGAATTTACCTATTCTGAATTTCAAAGAAATGAACATTGACGTTGTTAATATATAGTATAGGTGTATAAAAAATTACAATTTAAATATTATGATCATTATGTTACAGAAAAACTGAAATATTGTGTAAAACCCAATGAATAAACACAGCTGTTAATGTTCTTAATTGTGAGTTTGGTAATAGGTCAATTCATTATAATATTAAAAAAGGTCGTCAAGTGGGTACCGTTCTGCTGTAGAGCAGATGTCGAGCGGTTCAAGTATCTACTTGTAATTCGTTTCTAAATTATAACAAATTAAGAAAATTTCGTTCATAAAAAGTTAGCTTTGATTTTCGGCTAATTTTTTTTTTTTTGTGAAAGGTAGAAAAACTTAAAGGGAATTTTGTGTTAAATTTTAAAATCTAAAGTTTAAACAGAAAAATATTTATAAATTTATAAATTAAAAATAAGCAAATTTTCGTGATTTTAACGTATTTTGTCAAAATTTAAATATTAGACACTTATAAAAACAATTGTAAATTTTCGCTCAAATTTTTTTACTTTTTACAAACAAAAAATTATGGAGGAACCTTGTACTAAACGTTCAAATGTTTTGACCGAGCGAAAAAATGTATATGGGCAATAATAATTATAATAATAAAAATACTTAAAGATCTTTTGCCTATAAATAGCTCAAAAAGAGTCAAAATATATTTAAATTTTTGTGGTGCATAGAAAATCTAATATAAACATTTGGTAAAAATTACATTTATCACCGGTTATTATTTTATGTGTAACACCAAAAAACATAATAGATTTTATCAAAAAAAAAAAATGGCTTTGCGTAAGAATTCCTGTTTTTCCTTAATTTCTTATTTTGTTTTTCTCGACGTTTTTGAAAATTATTGGGAATTTTTAAAAACGATCTCTTGAATGCGCCAATTAGATTCACTTTTACTGAAGTTAAAAATCGAAGCATTTTTTCGACAATTTATCGTGTAAATAGGCCCAAAAAAACACACACACATTATTGTAAAATCAATACATTCCTTGGTCCGCTCAGAATCTAAAATATTGTTATTAACAGTAAAGTTATGACAACCACAAAATGGTTTTGTCGAACGTGAATTTTCTATATTTCGCGTGGACCGCGTAGAGAGAAAACAAAATTGAAAATATTATAGTGCGCCGCTGATATTTTAACACAATATTATTATCATTATCTCAATTCGGGTGGTATCGTCCATTACCGAATATTTTCTTTTTGATTTTGGTCAAGTCCTACCACTATATTTCCTATCGTTTCTTGTTTGTATAGTTTATTTAATCGCAGACGGGTGTGTGGAATGTAACCCCTACACGCCTTTCCGGAGCAGTTCACTGTCGAATAACCGTTATTGTTGTACAACAATGTTTCGATAAAATATGTGTCATAAAATAATAACTCCAGAGACGTAAAAATTTACCAAGGTAAACTGAAGGGGGCGTGATGGGCCGTTTGGAATTTATTTGGTCTACTCCCCTTCCCTTCCCACTACCGAGAAAAAATTGATATTGCGCCTATATACGAGTAGGTATATAATATTACACGTGACTTACATTGCACTTGACAAGATAAAGTTAAACGCTGGCATCATCGTCAATGACGCAGACACGCCCAAAATTCCAAGTCCGACGAGGTTCAACCACAAGACACTATAAACATTATGATATATTATTATAGATACAGTCTTCAATAACACAAAATACTTACAAAACAATAGATTACCTATAATTACAATATTTTATTTTAACACAATTATTAAAATATATTTTGTACAAGCGCACATTCCGCTACACCTACATAATTTCGATTAAATCACATTTTTTTCATTTTTTAAACCTAGTCAACGGACATTGGTATTATTTTTGTGACCTATATTTTCTTTCTGTTCCCTCGGATAGTTGGATTACATTTAATCAACAGTTTTACTGACTATCGAATCTATATATATATATATATATATATAATTTTAAGATATAAGCTTTCATTAAAAACTGTCAATTTATTAACAGTTACAGTATGACTGAGTAATTCAACTACTCACGTGTATACAGAGTATATTAGTAGACTATACCTACTCTATATACAACTAAATTTTGAATACATATTTAATTCTAAATACTTCGAAATTGTATTGATGCACGTCGTGTTTATTTTATGTACGGCTGCTAACTCAACTAAAGTCTGAAAGGTTCTAGATGTTTTGTAATAATATGGTGTTTACTCCAGCAGTCTTCAAATAATATTAGCTTTTTGTTCGACGGAAAACTGTTTTCTTATAGCTCGTGCGATATAAAAACACAAAACTACTAAAAACGTTCACCACACGCTGTACTCGATAAAGCTCTCTCAATCAAAATGATCCATCGTCAGTCTAAAAATACGTCATTTCGACTAGTTTTGCCAATTTGTCGTAATAATAACAAATGAGACGCATAACGATGAACTATCGATAAAAAAAAAATAATATTAATAAAATAACAAAAAACGTGGAGAGATTTATTTTCTTCGTATAATACGAGTAAAGTACTTCTAAACTATTATTAGCTTGATTTTTTTTTAAATTCTAATTGAAACTTGAAAAAATAATACGACAAAGTCGCCTTGCCGTATAGTAGGTTTCAAGTGTATAGGTCACTAAAAGCAATATATGTGTCAAATAAGTCCATAGAAATCAATAATACACCCACGTAACGACAAAAACTTTCGATTTCTTAAGTTTTATATTTTTCAAATTACAACAAAATAACTAAATCTATTAGAGTTAAAACTTGTGTGATTACGCAAATTTTTTAACAATTATAGTTTAAATCTCTAGTGAAATTGTTATTAACATTTATATAAAAAAACCAAGAAATTCAAACGTATTATAAATAGCACAGAAAGAACCAAAATATTTTTAAAATTATATCACGTCTAGAAAATGATATTACAAAAAGTTTTGTGAAAATGTCAAGTGCTTATAACTATTCATTTTTAAATAATATTACAACATTATAAAATAAAATCGATTTTGTCGATAACTCGTGTTGCGTAAACACTCCCATTTTCCATAATTGTTTTTTCAACCGTATTTTGTAGCAAGTGTACAAAAATTTATGTCAATTATAGTTAAAAGTTTCAAAAGTTCTACACGGTTTTCGACAATATTGTGATTTATAATTATGTAGGCTGGCAGGCATACGACGAAGGCAAATTAATATAACATTTTATTGATTTGGATCGCAAAAAGATATTTTCTGGTTTCCTCGTAGACACCGCTTAAATATTATTTATCTTACTCTTTATTCAATGGAAACCACGGAAGAGGAGCCAAGATGAATAGCCCTATGGCTGATAAAAACAATCCGACGGCCATCATTGACCAATGGTTATTGTACTTGTCAGCAATGTAACCCCAAAACGGACTCGAAACTCCGTACAGTATTGAACAAAACAGAAATACGAGTCCCACTTCGTCGGTTGATAAGCCCATCTGCGAAATTGAATTATTTAAGTACACTTTGCAAAACAAATCTAAAGTTTTCCATAAAACTATTTTTATTTTCGCGGTTTTTCTTGTGTCGTCCGCACGAAAGTTATATATAATTGCACGCATTTATATTTATTGTCTCGGTATTAATTAGAATTAAGTGAGTTATATTCGATAACTCGTCTTCTTTTTATTTTTTTCTATTTAATTTCAAAGAAAGCTCGAATAATTCGCTTGAAACAAATAGCAACACACACAACTTTTGATTTAATATATTTTGCCATTATAGGGTAAAATATTTACAGGTAAAATATTTGCAGTATACACGCTGCAGGGCGTTTGGTCGTTTCACGCTTTCGTCGTGTGTTTGGCGCTGGCAATAAATAGCATTAATGTTTTTGATAATTAACAATATTGGAATTTCTAGGTATGTGTACCTAAACTCAAAATAAAAAATTAAAGCGTGTTTACGTTAAAAAAATATCAGACTGATAGACAATTTATATTATGACTATAATTTACGCGTAGGTATTTAAAAATGATAGGCTTTGAATTTCTTATATTTTCTATTATCACTTAGCGAGTTATGCAAGTTTCAAGTTTTAGGCAAGATATAAAGGAGTTAGTTATACATATTTATGTAGGTGGGCGAACGAACGGAAGCGCGTAAAATTTGGTAAGTTTATATGTATAATATAATTATATTGCCTGTGGTTATAATAATATACTCTGCACCCGCTTCGTCCTTCTTAATTGTTAAAACTTGTACAACTATTTTAATACTTAATATAAATTCATAAACTTGTATAATCATGTCCGTATTTAAGAGGGTGGTCAGGTCGGTAAATTTCCCTCAGCCACAGTAATTATTTTCCAAAATCGTATTTGAAAATAAAAGTTTCGAAAAAATGTTATCGATGGAGATGAAAACGTCGAGGTACTCTGTATATAATAATATTATTATTACCTATACAAAATGTATGACATATTATGTTATAATATCGTTAACTCGTAATATTATCTTTAGATGTACAATATTTTTCAATTTACCATAATATGTGACAAAATACATTTAGAAAAATTATTATAAATGTATAAGTAGCACGCTAAGCGCATAAAATATTATATTACATAGGTTATTGATTATTACTAATTACTATGCTTAACATCAATCGTGTATTATAAGTGTTGTAACTTTTAGATGATCGTACACTGACACCGATTCGCCCCAATATAATTATTCCATAAAAGTAATTATTAGTTATTACTATAAGGACTCGGATTTTAAATATGCATATGCTTCTTTTTTTCTGTAAGAGATAGAAAATTTGTATACAAAAATTTGTTTCGTGTTATTCTAATTCTAAATAAATCAATTTTTTTTTTTTGTTGCTTTTTTCAATCATTCCAGTTTTGGAATTTTATTAAGTTTATTGTGCCAAAATAATAAAAAAAATCTAGGACTACAGTATTATTATCATTACTATCTTTCAATGGTAAAACCGATAAACGATTTCATAAATGCTGTATTATTATTACGTATACTTCCATAATATTGTGAATCGTAATGTTATCTACCAACATAAACCTACGAAAGTATAATACGCCGTTGACGTTTACCATTGTACAATAAAAATATTTTAAAACTTAATTTTGTGATTGTAATTTTTCACGTAAAATTCCTAAAGTGAAAAAATTGACAAAATTTAATTTAATTTTATAATTTAAGTTAATTTCTGGTCATACTCTTTATATATATAAATACGCCTTTTTTTGCTTTTTTCAAGCAGTTGTAAGCTTTTTTTTGCTATTTATTGTGCTTTAAAATCCGAGCCCTATAGCTATTACCTACTAAATAAAACTTACACTATGGCCCTCAGCGTGCAACGAAGTCCTATTCCCGAGATAATGATTGTTCGAGTGTTTCGGCAAATAAAACAGCAGTGAATGGGTATATCACGGGTTGTGAGTTGGTAAAAGCAGTGAACATATTTACTAACCATGATGCACTACATATATTTCAGTATCTACTCATCACACACCTCTTTCTCAAGCACACCATCCTTGAATTTTTTTCAATAACACAAATCGAAGAATACTAAAAACTATAAGAGAATATCTACTTACTAATATTTTACCAACTCAAACCTGAGATTAGCTGATTCTAAGAGGTTTTTCCCTCTTTTATGTTAAAATTGATATTTGATTTACCTCAAATGACAATTTACAACTGTATACCAAATTTGTAAATAAAAATAAACATTATGTCATTTACAGATACCGTAAATGTTCACCATGACGCCTAGGCATCGCCTCTCATCACGTCACCGGACAAAAGTATGGATTTAAAATACCATTGCTATATGATGTATAACGAAATACACCGACGCATGTACAGAATAATTTTATTTATACTATTATGATACCTCTCTTAAATGCGGTTCGAGAGTTGGGTCGAGTGAAGCCCAAAAGTTGGATGTGATCGTAATGACAGCGCCGACAACGAATGCTGACGGGATTAGAAGTAATTTGGTTATGCCTTTGGATCGGCTGCCAACAGCTTGTGATGCTTTTACATCATCTATAAAAATATGGACAAAAATAGAAAAATGCAATACGATGTATAAACGCGTATATTATTGTATAGGCATTAATTTGTATATATATAAAAAAAAAATAAAATCAAATCGCTTACCTCTGATTGGAGGCATAAGGTAAATGTGTAGTGGCACCGTAGCCACCATTAAAAGGCCCACGACGAAAAACGGCATTGCATAACCTCCGACCTGTATGAAAAAAGTTAATTAAATCCAAATCAATTGACGGGTAAAGAACCGCTGCTAAAAGCAATAAACAAGTGTACTATTATTAATATCATAATATTTATTACTCACTGAAGACAACAGACCTCCTATTGCAGGTCCAACACTCATACCCAAACCGACAAATGTTTCTAGTATACCCTTGAAAAAGAAAAAAAACCCGCTTAAAAGATTTGATGCACAAACATTTCACGCCACGCCGAAAAAGAGAAAAATTAGGAAAACTTACCAAAACGCTACTGACGTTTTCTGGAAATAATTGAATGACATAGACAAAACTTGACGTAGAAAATGCACTGGCGCCGATTGCTTCCAGTCCTCGTACTATGAAGCATAGTATTTTAAATTGAAAGTTATCTTGTATCATCGGTAATAGCCTGCGACAATAATAATAACGATTATTATTATTGATTCAAGTCTGAAGCATTTAAAGATTATTTCACATTATCAATAAGTATCTAGAATCTGGATACTTATAGATACGTTTTATTTTGAGAATATTGAATCCAATGTAACAATTTAGTTATGTACAAGGCTTGCATTTGAATAAAAATTTTCGTTTTACGTTATTTACAATCCAAACGTTATACAGTGTTTACGTTTATAGTTATTTAGAAGTAAAACGTTAAGTACACAACTATTGCGTTTATCGTTCAAAATAATATTTAATGAGGGGAATGGCTCGGATACGGGATATAATACATTTTTGGATTTATCGCAAAGACTGGTTGCTCAATCACGTGGAATAAATATTTTTTCGAAACCGATATTAAAATTTTCAAGTAAATTGATTTTAAATTATTTCGTTTTGCGTTTTTTTTTGTTTAATGATATTCTATAAATCACGTTTTACGTTATGTTTTGTTTATTTAATGATTACATTTTGTCAATTGTTATATTTTATTTTGTGGTATTTAATTATTTTTGTTTACCGTTTTCCGTTTTAATTACGTTTACAAATTTCAATCGTTTTTTGCCACATACGATGTTATAACCATAACGTTACTATAATGTTTGCAAGCCCTGCACTTATATTATAGTTTCAACACATCGACTTAAAAATACATACATATTGTTTACTACTCGTATTATAGCCATGTTAGTATTGTACCAATAATGATTTAGATTTAGAGTGGTTTTTGTATTTGCGTAACAAACGTATTCAAATTTTAAGGTATCTAGTAAATCCAATAATAGAACACTTTTTTTTTAAAATATTTGAAATAACTTAAACATTTTACACCACAATACTTTTTAAAATCGAATACGTCCTGTGCACAGGAAAACACGTAAGTGGTCAACACCAGTGACATTGCTCTCATAACCGCTTCAACGCTTAATCGACACATTTTTTTACGTACATTTAAGGCTCTATTAATTCACCAAGATATCATGGAATCAATGCTTTGTCAAATATTTTTGAGGGTATGGCAATATATCGATTTGTCTAAATATTGTCTCAAAACAATTTAATATTTCAATTAAATTTACAAATTTTTTTTTTTATAAGTCTAATATACAATTAATAGCAATTCAATATAAAACCAATTTGTCAAACCCTCAAAAATATTGTCGTCTATAGTCACTTTTGTAATAGATGACTTTACTTAGAAGATTAATGAAAACCAATACTTATACTAGTTGCCCATTTCTGCCCAGTTGCGTAATTAGGAATTTGTCTTGAGTGGTGGGAGGAGGGGGAGATAGACATTTTTTATACACAAAATACTGAATTTTTACTATA
>JACXSJ010000381.1:19956-139666 GCA_014851325.1 Pentalonia nigronervosa
TATTTCCAAGTACAGTGGTATAGCTGGTAATATTATTTTATCGGGCGATTGTAAATTCTTAAATTCTACCGATTTTAGGTAGTCGATTTTAAGGTTGGATTTATTACATGTAAATTCCATCGGTACTTTTTTTTTACCTGAAAAAATATGTAAACTCCACCGATGGTAAACTTCAACGATTACAACTATTTTTAGAATAAGCTGCACAGCAATTTTACTGTCGACTTATTAAACGACATTGTTACAATAGCTGATAAATATCATATCGTTCACGATACGAATGCGTTCGACAAAATATTATACATTAGACACATTTAAGTTCATCTATTGATTTCAAGATGAATATATTGAATGAAGTAGTCAGCAAACGTGGCAAAATTTTGCTAAACAGTTTTAAAGTCTGGCGAAGAAAAGTAATGGCGTAAAAGTAAAAAGCGTACAGCAGTTTTGAATACAATTAGTTTAATTTATGAAACATAATATGATAAATAATAACTATGAACATTGCTATAACCAATGCTATCACGTACATTATATTATTTTATAAACCAACTACTGATCATTATTGTTAATTATAATTTTTTTTTTTTTAAAATAAGTGTAAAATTATTATATAATATTGTCTATATATATCTATATATGTATATAAATAATTGTACTTAAATAATATTAAAATAGAGAAAATTTATAAAAATTATAAAATTAAATCGTTGAGCTTACATTTTTTTCAGGTTAAAAAAAAAGTGTCGGTGAAATTTACACGAAAAGAGGTTTAAAAATATCATAATCGGCGGAATTTGCATGCACCCATTTTATTAAATATCAAAGGCTCTAATCATCATTGACGACTATATAATACAAAATTTTCCATGGTTGGTATTGACGAAATTGCATATTGCCTATACATTTCCTCTTGATAAAGCCATACTCGAGCAGGGCCCTTAATATTAAACAATATAACTATTCATAATAGTTTGTTAGGTTGTTGTTAATAAATTAGAAAATCTAAATTTAAATAGCACAGTGTACAATACCTATTTTCAAAAATATACTAATTTCGCAGCAACATGGTTTCCATAATAATAAATTTACCATTACCAACCTAATATCTATTAAACAATTCATTCATAATTCTTTTTCGAATAATCAACAGTCTGATATCAGATGTACAGACTTTTAAAAAGATTTCGATAAAATTAACCATTAACTTAAAAAAATAGGTTTTGCCGATCCTTATTATCATGGCTTAATGCGTTTTTAACCAAAAGATCCTAATTTGTAAAATATACAAATTTAATCTTCGATCCAATTCCAGTAATATCTGGTGTTCCACAAGGAGACCATCTATCCTCGTTATTATTCAATTTATTTATTAACGATATTGTTTCTTCCATTAAATATTCTAATATTCTTCTGTTAGCTGATGATGCTAAATTTTTTAAATGTGTAAGTAATACAACAGATGTTGAACTACACCAAAATTTTTTAACATATTTTCAAAATTGGTGCATCTCAAACGGATTGTCCCTTAACATAAAAAAATATCAGTGTATCACATTTTCTAAAAAAATGTAATTTTATTTTCAATGACTATACGTGCTCTCAAATCAAAATTTATTTCATTCTACACAAGTCAAAGATCTTGGAGTAACTTTTGATTCGAAACTTGTATTTGATTTCCATGCTCTTTCATTAATTTATTGGCATAATTAAATTTAATTTTTCCAGCTTTAACGATCCATTTACATTAAAATGTTTATACACTATTATTGTATGACCTATACTTGAGTACGTCCCAATCGTATGGGAAACATATAATATCGGCCATACTGAACAAATGGAAAAAATATAAACTAATATGCTTCGTTTTATTTGCTTTAAAAGCAATCTGTATAAACCCCCCCTTTCTAGATATGAAGACATTCATAACTTTTTTTCAAATTTGAAACCATTAAAAGTCAGAAACAACTAATTTTATATAACTTTCTTATTCAAACTACTCAATAACTAGATAGACGATTCTTCCATCCTAAACAATGTCACATTAAAAACAAACACAATATCCGAAATAAAGAATTATTTTATACAAACATTATTCTCAAAAATATATGTCTTGTTCACTTGTAAATATGTTGTTATCTACCGGGAATTCAGTAAATCATTTAGATTTTTTTCCTCCATTACTTAATCTCTTAACACTTATTATATATTCATTTATATTTTATCTTCTTCCTTTTTATTGTTAAAAATTATTTGAATATCTTTCTCGTGTATCTATTCTATATTGTGTCTCTAAAATTAACTGTTTTTTAATTTATATCTATTTATATAAATTGGACTTATGTCTGTTAAAAATAAAATAAATAAATAAATAATAATCTAGTGCGATTTCAAATGTCTTAGATACCTAATTATAGTCTGTAGTTTGTTTGTTAAACACGAATATTCAAAATCGATAAGTACTAATAATAGGTAAAAATATATTAGATATGAGACAATGATATTATTACTGTGGTAAAAATAATGGTAATTGTTTAACAATCGATTTGAAACCGTATCTGTGTATAAATAATAAATAATAAAATACAATGTCAATTTAAATAATTTATATTGTATTTGTTCTGAAAGCATGTATATTGAATATTGTCAAGGGCTTATTATACGCTTTAAAAAAATGTTTTCTTGGGTACCTACTCGAAATTGTGAGGAATTTACAAATATTTTAGTGTCACCAGATTTAGCAATTTTCTCTTAAGTACCCATAATAAGAATTTTTGTCATTATATCTCCAATGCACCTGCTGTTACAGTAATAAGCCATCACAACCAACTCACGTATTTAGAAATTCTTCGTCCTCGGACTTAAATTCATAACGCCCATTTTCAATGATTTTTTTTTTTTATCATCGTAGTACAGTGATGACCAAACAAATTTCATAATTTTATAGAAGGTATCTCCTCATAAGTTGTTATTAGTGTAATTTTTTTCAAAAAAATACAAGTTTTAATTCTCAATAGTTTTTTCTATAAGACCCCCCAAAGTAAGAATTTTAAAAAAAATTCGTCAAAAATACGAAACTTTACAAATTATTTTGTTAGAAATTTATAAAAAATTTTATTTTTATATTAGAGATTTGAAAATTTACTGTTTTCTTTACAAAGAAAAATTGAATTTTTTTTGTTAATTTTATCTGAAAAAATTTTTCCAACCCCTAAGTGTGCCACTCCTCGGCATTTTACCTACCTATGCTCCCTTCCCCCTTGAAACCGGACATTTTGTTGTAAATGGCACACTTGACGGAACTTTTAGAAAACTTCTACAGCTGCGGAAATTTATATAGTCTTGGATAAAAAACCATTTCCGAATTAATAAACATTCTCTGAATACAAAGTCGATAAAATCATACTATATTTATTTATATGACACAATGTGTACTTACCCAAACAGCATATTGCATATTCCAGAAATAAACACGCCCGATATAAACAAATATTTCGTACCAAATATTGGCATCTAAAACAAACATTTAAAATTTATAATATCTACGATGGTATTGACAAGCGCATTTTACTTTATGTTTATTTGTAAAATACGCATATCGTGTAAATCAAAGAGAAGGCGATTTAATTTAGAATAATCTCATTAAAAAAAGCTTAAATATTTATTGTCATAACAATGTATATAGTTTTGTAAAGCCTTGCAGCTGAATATTTTAATTATAAAAATGGATTGTTTTTCGTAGTGGGAGGAGGGAGTAAAATGTATAGCATTT
Source organism: Pentalonia nigronervosa (assembly GCA_014851325.1). Classification (NCBI taxonomy): domain Eukaryota; kingdom Metazoa; phylum Arthropoda; class Insecta; order Hemiptera; family Aphididae; genus Pentalonia; species Pentalonia nigronervosa. The sequence continues at coordinate 23,729 of JACXSJ010000381.1, forward strand.
TGTGATTTGTCAATTCGTTTCACATTATAGTTATGAAAAATATATGACACCTACTTATTTTATTCTATACATTTTGAGAATTTTTTGTTAAAACACAAACAGTATAATATGTTTAAATTAAACTTCCAAATTTATTATAATATCTTCGTTTAATTTCTCCATAGTAATTACATAGTAAATGATAACATTTTTTTTAAATTTTGTACATACAATTTATTTTTATTTTTTTGAAAAATGTGTATATAAAAAAAAAAAATCAATAGTGAAATTCTCGAAAACAGAACATAATAACAATTGATATTCGATATCAATTATTTTAGATATTTTTGGAACAATCTCGTGGGTAGAATTGTCATTTATTTGGCCATTAAAGAATATTATCAGTGGATGCCTTTGATGATGAGATGCACAAACTTTGAAAATATTGTCAGATGGGTATATTATATTTCTATAAATCACGTTTTTGTTGACATTTTAGGTAGGCATTCGTTATTGTTATTATAGTACATGTAGTAAAATAATTCATAAATCGACCTTTTTTCTTGTTAAAATTAATTATAATAGGCAGTATAAGATACTTGACGATTTTTTTGTACAAATAACGCATAATTATTGTGCCTGCTTATTTATTAAGTCTGTCACTTTGGCATTCCGAATTAATTTTTAACTTGAAAATTAGAACTCAACAATAATACTTATAGCAACCCGATGGATAAAAACTTTAATTTTGGGGGTAAGAATTATGTTACAAATTTCAAATTTTCGATTACAAATTGCAAGTATAATTGAATACCGACTAATTTACTAAAAAATTTAGGTTAAAAATTTTGAATTCCATGTGCCAGGCTAACTGACTAGATATATTAACTTCTGAGATGTGAGATTATTTATTTTGTTTGGCATATTTGTATAATTTTAAGTGAATTATTCAATTGAGTATTTTTTTTCCAACATTAATTCATAAAGATGTACAAATCAAAATAAACATAGGGAGCGGTATGCCTAGCATATAAGCTAAGATCTAAAGGTTATAAAATGTAACATGAATTCAGTGAAAGAAGCAGCCACTCGACGGTAGCAGCACTTTATTAAACATCAACAACAAGACGTATTCAAGTAAATAAAAAAAAATGTGTACTTACTATTGATCCCATTGCCGGAGAGAGTAAAAACATGATCAAAGCAAAAAAACTAAAAACAAGACCAGCTTCGGAAACTGTCATATCTTTCTTTTCAGCCTGAAAAAAAAAAACAATGAAAAATTATTATTGTATGTATGTCATCATATATATATATGTGTGTGTGTAAATTATATGATAATATTAGCTTGTCAGTATAAAATAATCATTGTTGAACATTTCTATTTACATACATAAACATTAAAGCATAATAATATAATATATTTCATTGTATATAAAATCGTATTTGATAACACAATTACGGTCTTACTAATGTGTATATATATATATCCGCATTGTGCTCGATATAACAAAATGTTTGATATAATGTAATATTCTAATGTCATCTATTGTAGGTATATTATTTGTATGTGAAAAAATATATTTAACATCGGTGGCTGTTTAAGAATAGGTATTAATAACTACCAATAAACCTAAATATTTAGATTACTCGTAATGTACACTGCGTTGTTTTTTTTCTTAACAGAAATGCAACTAAACTAATGCACAATACTAATCGGTGGTTAGGATCAGTTGCCCCCTCCCCCTGCTCTTATAGCACGCTTAATAACATAGAATATAACAATTAATACTAATTACTAGCTTTGAACTGGGGAGACCTCTCTATTTTTTCCAAGTTGCAGTGACGTAACTAGAGTCAACATTTTGGAGGTGCTACAATTATGAACCGCTCATATAGTCGTGGGGGCTCCGTCCACACCCCCGACATTACATATTGCCGCAATATTTATATAGTTTATACTACTATTATATTATTCGTATTGCCTTTATTAGATAAAAATGTTTACGTATCATGTTTTTAATTATTGTATTTGATAATATTATATTTAAGTGTTAAACATAATATTCTGTCGATTGTAGTGAATGTATTCGCAGTATATTTCTTTCAGAAAAAATGTAATTTGTTAAATTTGTAAATCTCAATTTTCATGATTTACTCAAGCTAGTAAAACGCTACTGTACCATACTGCTTTTCATCAAATTTTTAATCTTTTCGCTAGGGAAAAACTGGTCTTGTATGTTTGCAGAACTGCAGACAGGAATGGTTAATGTAACCCGTATAAATTTATACAAATTAGGAAATACTTTTTTATTTTATTATTTATAATTTTTTTAATGTCATCTGTGTGTTTTTTTTTAATAATTTTTTTTACAAACATTTCTGTTTTGAAGCACTTCATGTTAGAATTTTTTATTTTTCTAAAATGTAAAATTATAAAAAACTATTAACATGAAATAAATTAACTAATACAATATTCTTAAAATATAAAATCATAGATATTTGAAATTGCTACATTGAACTCTGGGTGCTGAAGAACTCCCTAGCACTCCTGTAGTTGCGACACTGAACAGGTATAGTAGTCGACTCCTATTTGAAATTTTAAACTATGGACAAATAAAAATTAAAACGTAGAGTTCAAAATGATTTTATACTCTTTTATTATACTTTTATTAACTAACCAAACTTAATGTTACATCAGAGACTGATCCAAAGAATGAATAGGAAAGTGTTTTTTCAAACTTTTAGTAGACAAATACGGAATATACGCTGTAAAATTAAAGTGTAAACCTATTAATGCCACGCAAGGCACTCTTTTAATAGTATAAAATATCTCAAGAAGTTGAAAATAAAAACCTTTGAGTATATTTGAGAATTTCGAAGATCAGAATTTGAATAAATTATCAAATGAAAAAAACAGGGGACGGACACGCTCGGTGAATCACCCTGTATGTACCAACAGATCAAAGTGTGTTTTTGGTTTTATTTTTATTTTCAGTCAAGGGGATTGGATGCCGACCGTCTCAAAGGCAATTTTATAAATAAATAAATGCGTGCGTGCGTGTAAATGTTAGCGTAGTAATAATAGTGATCATTAGTGTGAGTGATTGTCTGCAAAAGAAAAGAAAATGGAACGCTCCCGCGCGTGCACGCACATATGTCAATAACGCGCTGCATGAATATTTATTATTTTGTTTTTTTTTTTTCACAAAGTATAAGTCATTTTCCAACCGTAGGAATTAACCTAACAAAAACCAAATCAAAAAAGAATCAAAAACAACATTTCTGAAAACATCTTTTGATTCGTCATGAAATCTACCAATAAACGACTTACTTACTTTTTAAAATTAATTTGTTTGGTTAAATATTATTATCATAATTTTCGAATTCTTAATATTCAAAATTTTATATTGAACGGTTTAAGAAAGTTTAATTTCAAGTAAACTTTTGACGAATTCAATCAATATGTTTTCGGAAGTCTCAACCGATGACTAGTATAATATAATCAGTACAATTGGTATAAAACGTAGGTCTGTTTTAGTGAAAAATAAACGGGATCGAATACCTTTAAGCTGCAATCATGTCAGACTCAAAGTATAAAACGAGTAAAATATTATATTGAATAGTTTTCTTTATATACATAAAAACGTATCGAAAAAAAAACATTTTATACACATTTTTAATTTTATACAATTTTAGCTATATAAAAAAAAAAAATAACAGTAAATATAATATTATTATCAAAGCTCACCAAGCTCAGCTAATTTGTAATGCGGTAGGTTGAAATAATTTTACGTGCATATTTTATAATTTTATTAGAAAATAGTGTAATTAAAACTTATCTACGTAATTTAATTATTAAATGTTTGCGTTTATTTATAAAAACATTTTTCTAAATTTTTAAATTTGGATATTTTAACCATCGATTGCCACACATTATAATTTATGATAGATTGATGCAGAGACAGATTTAGTATTTCGGCACATTTTGTTGCTATAAAAATTGATTTCCAAACAACATTGACTTACGAAACTAGGGGGAGAGGGTGGCTAGTAAAATTTAACATCCCTCTAAAAATAGTAGAATATAAAATGGTTTTTTTTTTAATTATTCTCATTTAATTTAAAACGTGTGTTACACGGTCTGCGGGAGTTATCCTAAACTCACTTATTACTGCATATTTTCAACATTATACAACATAATTTTAAGTTAGCGAGATAATTTAAAATATACATACAATTTGAAGTAAAATATGTTTATTTTTCGAGAGAAATTTCTTTTTTTTAATCTACAATTTATTTATAATATTTATTCATATACTGCTTACATATTATATGTATTTGTTATTTGTATGTAATAGGCATACATTATTTTCTATATGGAAGTAGAAAATCAATAATTTTTTTTTCCGATTATTAATAGAAGTACTTTTATTACAATAAAAAAGAAATTTCTAATTATACATACAAAAACGTATACAATGAAGTAATTGAGAAAGTACCGGACCACATACATATATATGTACAGACGTTTCAAAAAACTGACGAAGGGGTGGGTACTGTAGCAGTTATCCAACAAACCGAACTTTCTGAGAGATTATCGGATAACGTTAGCATATACTCAGCTGAGGCACTTGCTATATATAAAGCCCTGTCCTATATAATAAGTGTTAACCTACAAAATAATAATTATATAATTTTTACAAACTCCATGAATACTTTATCGAGCCTTATGAATAAAACTAACGATAATGTTATTGTTAATAAAACCTAAAATAACACAACCTAATATAACCTAAAATAAAAAAAAAAAGAAGTGCTTTTGATGTAACGTTATCGGTTACAGTCTGCACTGTATAATTAAATATCAACGTTATTACAGGGTTGTATAAGCTTTAAGCTTTATCTGATAATTTATCGCTTGGGCATAAGGGAATTGTATATTTTATCTAGTCATATATTCGAGTTAGTGAATCGTAACAGGCGGCGAGTACCCAATAATGACTTTGACTTATAGAAAAAATTGTCATATGGAAATTCGACATATCGAAATAAATTTACACCCAAGTCTTAAAATATGCCAAATGAAAAAAAAACATTCGATATACAGAAACTTCAAGATACCGACAGTGGTGGATTCAAGGGGAGGGTGCCCTCTCGTTTAGTTGAAAAAAATATTACCATAAAATAATTGTGTGAAAGCATAAGATGCTTTTTTTACATCCCGAATCGCCGGTCGGCGGCCCCCAGCAATAGTATGTGTGCCATGTGGTCACTTTAAAATGTTCATCCTCCTTGGAGAATTCCTAAGTCCGCCACTGAATACCTATGAGGTTCCACTCCGTATTATGTACAGTGGAACTTCGATAAATATAATCTCGATAAGTCGAAAACCTCGATAAGTCAAAATAAATAACGTTCCCGTGTGAAAACTTTAGTAAATTATCGACCCCTATTAGTACCTAAGTCGAAAATCTCAATAAGTGAAAACAATTTTATTTCCCTTGAATTTCAACAGGTTCAATTGAACTATAGTATTATAATATTTGATTATGACAGGCATCAGTGTTTATTTTTTCTCGATATACATATTGTACATAGATTGAGATACCTGCGTCAAAAACGACTAAATCAATTGGTTTACGTGACGTGTAAAACCTTGGGCAATATACATTTTATTTATTATCGTACAGTTATTTACGTCGTATTTTATAGTTAGAAGATCCAATATAGTATACAGGGCGATTCAAAATTTATATTACAGCCATTTTATCACATACATAAAAATTCAAAATACAGAAAAATGTATGATACGAAAGTTTTTTGATTTAGAAACATTTAATATCATTTGTACATATTATAATTGTTTACAATTTACTAGGGGGTTAACTTTAGAAGCTCAAATAAGAATGTATACTTTTTTTTAAAACATAATATGAAGATTTTTTTTAATACATTTGAATGCTTGAACAACATTAATGAATGCAAAGCCCTATGCTTGAGAGATTTTTAAAGTTTTTATAAATGTCTAAAGTTGACCATCCATAATCCTCCTAAAATATTTTAAAAAGCTATAAAATGGACAAATCATTTTAGATGTTTCTAAATCAAAAACTTTTGTATCATACGCATTTTTCTCTATTTTGAACCACCCTGTATACACCTACGTAAACAGTATATCATTATGTAGGTACCATCCACCTACCAATGAAACGGTAAGCAGTATTATACGCTTTGGAACGGTATACATAAAAAAGGATATGGATATCGCTCGTTCTGCAGTCCGTACGCAGTCCGTAAACCCTTCATGAAATCCCGTAAAACTGTAAATGTAGGTGACTTTAATATATATTGCGCAGTATATATAAATAATAATACGGTTGCGCCGGATTTTAAGGGTTGACGGTGGTCGACGAGCGGACGTCGGTTTAATGTGTATACCTATAATATGGCAGCAGACCGCAAAGACAAATAAACCTACGTCTTCTTGACATGAGACCTGTAGAGGCAGCAACCACGGTATAACGACGTGGTCGCGATTTAGACGGACTACGTCTGCCGACGTGGGTGTATTATTAATGTGTATGTATACATCACTGGCCTATTATAAGACTCGGTCACACATAAATACATTTTATTGCATTTTGAAGGACTGCGTCCTTCAAACCCGTATAAGTGTAATGTGCCAATAGTATCGAATGTAGAGGTGGTGCATGTACAATGTTAAAAAATACCTTTGAAACGTATATATTTAAATACATTTTTCGTTGAGTATTTAAGAGCATCACAACATATTTTGACAAATATGTATTTCAAATAATTATTTAAATAATGCTTACTTGAGATTCATTAACTAGAGCTTTTCGGGACGGGAATTTATACAGATCATTTTTTTTTTTTTTATGACAATTAATTATGTGTTTTTTTTTAAATTGAGTGAAGTTAACAAAGTCAACAAACAAATCCCCGTATAGAATTTAGCATAAAAGTGTTATAGACACCTCAGTATTTGGGATTTTTTTAGTATCTTCGATTTTGCATTTTTGAATACGAAACCACAAAATAATTATTTTAAGTACGATTTTTAGTACGATTCAAATACTTTTTTCTAAATATACTTTAGAGAGTTTTTAAAATGCAAAAAACCACAGAATCGTTATGCTATATAGTAGGCTTCGAGTGCACCTCGTCATTATGTAGGTCAATGTAATAGATGGATTGTATTTGAAATAAATGATGAATTATTGCATTCAATTTTAAACGGAGCTTCTGTATCTATAAAATGTAAGCTATGAATGTAGTATAACAGAATATAAAATTTTGAAATAACGAAGAAATAAATAAACTTGAATTAAATAAAACCAATTTCCCGCTATTTTTTGATAGTTTTTCCTTGCATTTTCATCAAAAATGACTAAAAATTGAAAAATGATGTCTTAAGGTAAAAAAAAAATACAAATAATAATAAATACTACTGTAAAATCACTAGTTCCTTCGCGCCGCTCAGAATCTAGAAATAATTTGAATAAGAAAGGAAGATTTAAGATGAATTCAAACTAAACAGTATAGGTATTATTTGAATTTTGTTTTGTGCAACCAAAATAAAATTGTTTTACCCATAACAACACAAAACTCTCAGAAGTCTTTTCACTTAAAATGTCATATTTTAATCTCACACTCTTCTACTCTGTATCACACCAGGTGGCCATAAGATGTTACTGCTAGTGTGGTGGCTTACCATTCGAGTATTATTTTCACGTGCCGGACTATGGGGCGCTTGCTTTTTGATCGTGTAACACATCTCCCCTATTCTTTCGAACCAAGTGGGAAATGGCTGTTGATATTTATATCTATAAACCTATCTAGTTAATGTATAGTTGGTTGGATATTCCCTCTATACACGAACCGGTCTTGTGAGCCGGGTCATTGGACTGATATAATCAAAGTTTTTCAAGTTCTATTTTACAGATTTTATAGAAACGCATGATCTGTGTTCAAGCTTACACGATTCAACTCGACATAGTTACGTGCCTATGCATAGATTTATTCAATGTCTGAAACAGTAATAAATGAATACAGTAGACACAGACACACTATCACCAGCGTTTAACCAGACCCTTGATGGTGATATTGAAAATCATTGAGGAATTAGCAAAATACAAGTTGAACAATATTTAATTTATTAATTACCTATTGATTATTCATATTATGATGATTTATTATGTATGATTTGTCTACAAAGTAGGATTATCTATTCAGGTAGTTTCATCTATGGTAAATCGATTTAAAATGATATGTTAAAAACGTAAAATTAACCTGTTGTTAGTCTACAGTACTTTGCGAATCAAACTCGATTATTGTCTATGTAAATAATATATATACTGCAGGTATATTCAACCTCCCTGTGTTCATTATTAACCTATAAGAGCAAATTTACTGAGTGTGACATATAAACGACGAGTCAGACTGTAATCTATAAATCGTTGTACAGTAGCCGTATAGCTGATATCCTATTTACTGAACTTCATAATCAGCAGGTCGAAGAATAACAAATGCAAATTGCAAGTGAACGGGAGGAAGATATTCGTGTACAGGGAACACATTGCGTATTGAAATTAAAAACATGTATCATGTTTATCACCCTGGGAAAAAACGTCGAGTTAAATTGATATTATACGTATATTTAAGAGTTGACCCCAAATTACGACACTGCATGGCTTCCACAAAAGACAATATAATCGATCTCATTCGCTGCTAAAGGTCTATACACTGCACAATCTCAAAGCGTCGGCTACTCATTCCGCCCAGGGCCGGCTCTAAACAAAATGTATACATAGTCAAAATCCAAATTTGCCGCCTTTTCGTTTTAAATCTCTTTATTTACCCCTTAACCATATCCTCAAATATATGCTTGTTCACTTTGGTTTCAAGCCACAGTAGCTTTTACTCACTACAAAGGTTTAATTTTAGTGTATTGTATGTATACCGTCTTAACCAAGGCTAAATTTAGTAAGTTTCCGGACTTCAGTTATTATTTTTAAAAATAAAAATAAAATAAGTAACCATTTTTTTTATTTTTTTTGTTCATCAATATTTTGAAAGAAGTTTTCGTGCTAGCCTAGGCAACAATATATCTTAAATGCAGCCCTGCTCACGCCAAGAAAATGCCGCTACCAACATAGGACTGTGTTGCCTCTGCCTTCCGCCGGATTTGGCCCCCATCTTTCACCACCATCCCCAGAAGCTCCTGTACATATACCGTATATGCACGTACTGCAATTTTGCAACCTATCTACAGGTATTAGCTATTCGTTCAAGCATAAATTGTTAAGCACTTATCTGTTATTAATATAAAGTAGCCATACCTCTTTCGGAAAGGTCGGTGCCATGACGGACATGGAGCAGAACCCGAGAAAGTCGACCAGCGCGAGCGAACCGAGTGCCATGTACTGTTTGATGGTGAACCCAAAGTATCGGCGGACTCCCTTGTCGTGGTCGTCCGGTTCGCCGCCTCCGCCACCTCCACCCTGGTCAAACGGCACGGGGCTGCGTGAAAAGCGACACAGTTCGCAGTAAGCGTTCCGTTCCATGGAAAGTGACATGCTACGGGCGTTGTGAAACTTCTTTGGATAATCGATGCGGAACTTCTCGATGCCAGTCTCGCTTCCATTGCCTCCGCCACCATTTTGAATGCCGCTGACGAGCGCTGTGTCGGCAGTCGCCTCGGGTGGTTCTGCGAATGACGTTGAGACGATGCTGTCTTCGTAGTCGTTATCATTGGACAGTCCGATTCGTATGTGCTCGTCATCATCCGCACTACCATCTTCTTCGTCCATGCTCACGCCTGCGGTGGCTATATTGTTGTTGGACTCCAGCCCACATGGTAGGTTTGTCAGGCTCTGGAACTATGAGGCAAACAAAAAAAAAAAAAATTTAAAAACAGTACCTTCACATTGATTAAAGTAGGGGAGGAGGAGTCGGAAGAAAATGGAGTCAACATTTTATATAGTTAATATTTTTCGTCTCATTTGATTGATGTATAAAATCCGCGAGACAGTCAAAATAATATATACAGGACCGACTTTAGGTTTTTCCCGACAAATCTAATTTTCGCTGCCCCTATTTAATAGTTAGTATTTTAGGGAGGAAGGGGTGTATAAAAGTTGCCGCCCCTAAAATAATGCCACCCTAGGCGACTGCCTAGTTTGCTACCACATTGGGACGGCCTGGAATGTATATGTACCTTTTATACACAACAAAGTTATAACATAAAGAAATTTAAAAAAAATAATTAAAAATCAATTTTTATTAATAGATAAAGATTATATATTTGTAAGAGTCACATTGCCATTGAATTATATTGTGTTCCAAAAACTATGTACAAATTATATGCATATTCAAAGCTGATATTATGTAGCTATTATTATTGTGATAATAATAAGTTATCATATTATAATATATAATGTGTCCATATTATATTTTTACTGTTTATAAAATATGAATTATCAAAATACAAAGTACAATAAAATTCGAAAACGTATCACAAATATTGTGTTTGTATAATATGAATGATTAATTTAGAACGCAAAATGTTGTTAAGTATTTCTAATGTAACTGTTAAATAATACAAAACTACAAGACTATACTGTAAACATTTAATTGTAGTGGTACTGCCAACAGGCAGGATATGGTAAGTGCCTATCAGCTTGCCGAGTTTGAAAACTTTTACTAACCCGAAACCCATAAAAATGGGATAGAACAATATTATAAGTTTAACACTTAATCTACCGAAATATAGATTGGACCATCGATATGGATTCCGTAATTCGCCGGTTCTGTCTGAGCCTGAATAATGTAGCCCAACTGGTCATACCTAATAAATGAATAGTTTTGAATAATATTTTATAACTTATTTTATGTAAGTAATTACTTAGTCGGTAATCTACTCTTAGGGGACCTCTGATCTGTTTTTACAGTCATATAAACGGCCTACTAGCCTAACGGCCTAGTTATATCGTTTACTATAATTATAGTGATTAAGTAAGAGATAACAAGATAACACAATTATTTGAATAAGTATAAATAATAGACAATATTGAAAAAGTTTTTTTTTTTTATTTTGCACAAATTAGTTTTTGTATTACTATTTACTGAATAAATATTTCTATTTTTTTTAGAATATCTATTTAAAAACATAATTTAGCGCAAAGTATAATATAGTTATGATTATTATGATATCATAGAGGTATTTAAATACTAAATAATTTTAAAAGTGAATGGAACATTATATATTGTGTATATTGTACACCTAAAATACCGAATGATTCACTAAACACTTCCATGATAATACATTTATATAAATTTTAATTTTTAAAATTTTTTTATATAGTTTCAGACAAATACATTCAAATTCTTACAAACTTCTGCTTTTCAAATGAGAACCAGCTTTTTTATTGTAAATCACTTAGTATTTAGTCATTTAGTAGAACTAGTAGTTCTTCAGTTATTAAAATGTTTATACTTAGAATAATAGTCCTTAAAAATGATTTACACAAATATAAAATGGACGTAATATTGGATTTAGTATTTATTATATTTGGACCATTTTTACAAATTATAAAATATGTTAATAATTAATATTATTAAATTATCATAGTCTTCATATCTACCAAATTCATTATCATAGACCTTAAATATGAATAATGGAACTTATCCTAAATACCTATACTAACCTAACCCTAACTATACTATACTAACCCTAACTATACACAAAGTTAACCATCTCAACAACTACTCGTTCGAATTTCGATTTTTATAAATCATAAAAATTGTCCAATAAATAATTCACAGTATAAAAGGAGGAGGGGGGGGTAAACTCATTTAAAAAAACTTAAATTTGTATCTCCACAGGATTTTCGTTATTAAAAAGTATAAACAATTTTAAAACTCATATTTTGAAGAACTGTATAATATTGGACAAAAAAAGGAGATGAGCATGCTTGCCGAATTACTTTGTATATATTACTCGACATAAAATCATTAAAGGTTGAATATTTTATGCAAAAACTTACACATACCTACCCATTATATTATATAATTAGATGCAGGAAAACGCAATGAGATTACAATAGTACCTATACATTCTTGTACTGAAATAACAAAACCTAAGATTTTTGACCCCATTTCTCGAAATAGATTCTGAAGTACGTCACTAGTGTCTTTAATAGTAGATACGTAAATAAAATATATAAATACCTAAGTATGTATGATGAGTTTAACAAAAATGTGAACTTTCTCTCGTTTTAGTCGTGAACTAAATTTAGCATTAAACGACGTCATTAGAAATAGGTATATCAATTAAAATATGAATAGGATGTACGCACAACGTTATGAACACAGTACAAGGGACTTATTTACTTAAGAAAATCTCAAAGATAACGCGAGTTTCGAACTTTACTTAATCGTTTCAATTAAAATAGAACATGGACTCAAAGGCGCATCTATTATTATATTAATGTATAAGTTGATAGTAAATTAGTAATTATTATTAACTTCGGAAGCATCGGCCTGGTGGCGTATTTACGTTCTGTGCATGAATCTAGCACTCGGTGCCAAATCAACGTCCGGAGTGTAATTTCTGTTCCGTTTCATACACGAGTTTGGCACTTCAGCGTTTATCGTCTTATACATGCCATAAAATATGTACTTATAAATATAATCAGTGTATAACGGCGCATACATCATAAAATAATATGTACGTATTTTTATAAATCAGCTTAAATATATAATAAAAAAATTATGTTAGTGTTTGCAATTAAATTATTAATTTATATATTTTTTTTAATATTATATATTATTATTGTAGCTAGAACTGAAATTAATAAATAATAACCCCTTCAATATTTATGAATTCAATTTATATTTGATATTTAAGCATTAACTGTTAGTATTTGTCACACATTCGTAACACATTTGTTACACATTTTATAACTTATGACCTGTGGGTACATATGTTGTACAATGAAGATAATGTAATAATAATTACGTTTGATAGTGCGACGTGATAGTGCGAATATATTATTAAGTAAAAATATAAACAATATAAAACAAATAGCAAAAAAGGTCGGCAAGTGAGTACCGCTTTACTGTACAATGGGTGTCCAGTGGATCACTTTCATGGATGTGTTAAATTTCAATTTAATAATATAAATCACTGTATACAAAAAACGATTCTGAGCAAAGACGGTCTGTTAGCCTACATAACTAAAAGTATTCTATGATATTATTGCTATTAAAATAATTAATTGTACTATAAATAATACGGTAGGTTGAACTAATTTTTGGAGAAAACTTTGCATTTGAAAATGTCATTAAGTGTATTAAATATAATAATATACTTTGAAAGTTTCAAGCACCCACAAAAAATATTTTTAAACTACAATGAAATGACTAACATCGTTATTCTTTATTTAAATATCTAATTCCGTCCAAATTTGAACTTAAAATGTCTATAAAAAAATTTTTTTTTTAATATTTTGGTTACACTATTAAATACTTACGAAGGACCTTGTTTCAAATTTTCAATTTTTAGCTATGAAAACTGATCATTTTATACATTTTTAACTACTAAATAATTTGTAAAAATTAGAGATTTTGATGGATTTGGTCAAAATTTGAAATTTAAATACTTATAAAAAAAATTGTGACTACATATTGTTATTCTTTTTGATCTGAATTTTAAAAACGTATGAGGAATCTTGTATTCAATTTTCAAAAAATTTGACACTACGAATTTTTTTTTTATCAATATTTAAAGAAAAAAAAATTTATAAAACGAAACATTTTTTAGGATTACATTAGCTCAAAAATGTTTAAAATATTTTAAAAATTGTTTTTGTTTAGAAAATTATAATCTAAACATTTAGTGAAATGTTTACAATTATTCCTTTTTCAATACATTAATATAAAAAAATCGTTCCCAGAGAAAACGGGTGAATATCCAATGTCTAATTTCAAACACTCATAAAAAATTAAGTTGACTTTCCGGTAAATTTGTTTTGTTTTAGAAAAGTAGAAAAACTTATAAAGATCCTTATGCTGAATTTTTAAATTTTATATTTAAATAGAAAATTTTTTAAAATTTAACAATCAAAAAAACTGCAAAATTTCGTGATTTTTACGTATTTTCTCGAAATTTTAACTTTAGATGCTTATAAAAAACTATTAGAGACTTACGCTCAACTTTTTTTTTAATTTTCACTTACAACAAGTTATGAAAAACATTGTATTACTTTTTTACGTTTTTTGACCAGCTGAAAAAATGTTTATCGGCATTAATATAAAAAAAAATAAAAAACCCAAAAATTTATTATGCTTAAAAAAAGTTAAAATATTTTGAAAATTTTATGGTGTGTAGAAAATACTTATATAAACATTTGGTGAAAATTTAATATATTTGCAGTCATTATTTCTTTTGTTACATCAAAAATAAAAATAAATTTTGTCAAAAATTTGCTTTGCGAAAAAATTTTAGTTTTTCCTTTAAATTTTTTTTAAATAGTTTTTCTCGGCGTGTTTAAAAACTATTGGAAATTTTTTACTTTTGACCCTCCCCAAATGTACCAACTATATTTACTTTTCTATCAGAAAAGATGCTGATGAAGAAAATCGGAACACTTTTACTGTCCTAAAACGTGATGACAGACACAAAAAAAAAAAAAATAAATAAATAAATAAAAACACACAACATTGTAAAATTAATACATTCAACGCTCCGCTCAGAATCTAAAATAACAACAACCCATTTTTTTTTTTTTTTTAACAAAATAAAACTATTAAACAAAAAACTTGGTGGAATTATAACAGTTTCAAAATTATCTGAAGTTTCTGCTAGCGTATTACGTCGAGGCAAACTAATAGGAATCCAATCAACATTGCGATAAAAAATAATAAGTCAGATAACAACAGGTTCTAAACGAATTCAAGCAGGTCGACCATCAAATAGTCAAATGCCATCTAATAAAAGACGTGTCAAAAATAGATGTTTAGGAAAAAATAGAAAAAACAATACAGCCAAATGCAAAATCGCAATGACCTAGCCACATAAGTACTCAGTACAGTAAACAAACAATATTTATATTTATTATATTACAAATTTTATAACTTTAAATGCGTAAAAATTGTTTTTATTAATGTTAAAAACTTAATTACTAACACTAACATTATTTTATTATTATTATATTTAAGCTGATTTATAAAAAATGTGTACATATTATTTTATAATGTATGCGCCGTTATACACTGATTATATTTATAAGTACATATTTTATAACATGCATATGACGACAAATGCTGAAGTGCCAAACTTTTGTATGAAACGGAACAGAAATTACACTCCGGACGTTGATTTGGCACCGAGTGCTAGATTCATATACAGAACGTAAATACGCGGCCTGGTGCTAACGCGTTCAAGCACTTCAAGCATCCGATGTGGTCATATTGACATTTATAATTATAATGAATAAGTTTACTCTACGATGAACACATACAATGAGATACGATTAAAACCGAAAGCTCTATACGACAATTATTATTTGTAGAAAAAGGTCTCAGAAAAGTGTATGCACTTCCACGAACGACAGATGAAAAAGACAAAAAAAATTAAAAGATCTTCTACGAATTTGAATTGCTCTATATTATAGCCTAAAATTTGTCGTATAGATGTGCGATCAACCAAACTATAATAATACAGTGGTTAATGGTCTAGTGCAGGGGTCTCCAAACTACGGCCCGCGAACCACATCCAGCCCGTGAACAAATTTTCACCGGCCCGCCAAATGACGGTAAATAATCTAAAAATATGTATGTAACTTTGCTTAAAAAATAATTTCTGAACTTAAAATTTAATTATAATATCGTTTTTCTGACCCTGACGTCAAATCTGAAGACATCAGTATTTTTCAGAATCCGTTTAGTTGTGATATTGAGAAGTTGCCTAGCACCCTTTACAAATGGAAATGATTGATTTGCAATATAATGATGCATTAAGAATCAAATATAGCGAAAAGATTTTGGTTGATTTTTATAAATTTCTCCCAGATACTCAATATCCAAATTTAAAATAATTTACAATTAAATATATATCTATATTTGCTACTACTTATTTCTGCGAACAAACCTTTTCTAAATTGAAATACGTTAAATCGAAATATAGATCAGCCATGTCTGACAAACATTTGAAATCAATTTTAAAAATTGGAACAAGTAACCCAGAACCCGAATTTGATAAAATATTGGCAAAAAAACATCAATTTCATGCTTCTTATTAATAAAAATATATTACTAAAATTAAGTATATTTAAGTAGGCATATTGTAAGAATTATTTTTTAAATATTTAAAATTATATATATTTCTACAAAATTAAAAATTATATGTGTTCAAATATTTTGGCCCGTTAAGAGCTTTTTTTATTTTATGTGGCCCTTGAATAAAAATGTTTGGAAACCCCTGGTCTAGCGCACAAACGTGTCGAAAGACGTTTATCAATTCGCTCTGCGTAGAGGCATTTGAAAATCTACACGACTACATCATTTTTACACACGTTTTGGGTTGAAGGCATCATAGGAGTTTTTTTTATCAGTCATCTAATTTTAATTATAATTATGCCTTTTGACAAGTTTGAAACTCAACAATAACATAATTTTACACTCGGTGATATTCAGTGTTTGAATTGACGGAGCCCCTCTCCTTTTTAGAAAATATTTATGCGTACTCTTTCTAATTATATTATAATTAATGAGATATTTAAATGATCAGATACGTACATTTTTTTTCCACTTATGCATCCCCTTTCTAATTTTTTCCCATTTCAATCACTGGTTATATTGAAATACTTTTGTTGTAACTTTGTAAATGAGTGTATCACATTTGCACAGAGAGTGTTTTTAAACCATAGTACTTTTTTCTAACAAAAATTCAATCTAATGCATAAAATATTAAACAAAAATTTACCCACAACATTTGTGTATCATATGAAAAATAAAATGAAGAATTGTATAGAGTACTTAACTAAAAGATGTCACTTATCACACCCTTGCACTAGACCATCGTTATATACAATTTAATTTGGCGTTCGTTTTTCAAATCGAATAATTTAGCATTTTCCCGATCTTAGCTGCAGATTCTAGTCGGCTACACAAAAAATGTATTATGTTCCATTTTTCATCTGTTCGTGTTATAGATATCTATTGGCAAGGCTTATTTGCAGTATTATATGTAATATGGATCAGAGTATTGGGAAAAATTTCAGAAAAAAACGTTTTGTTTTATCCAGAGATTTTACTAAAGTACGTTTAAAATAATCTAAACATAAACAATCACAGTTTAAAAAATAGATAAAAAAATCTTTTTTGAATGAATGAATGAAAATAGTTTTTACTTTTTAGCATCTAATTAATTAAGCAAAACTAATATTGTAATATGTCATTGTGATTTTCAATCAACACTCAAACACGGCTTCACGGCATTTAACTTTAATAATTTCTTAAGTTTCGAAACTAAAGCCAAACGTTTTGTTTCAATTGCCCATTTGCATTATAGTTTTCACTTTACAGGATAAAAATACCCAAACTTGAAAAAAAATAATGTTTTTACTAAAAATCCATTTTTTATTAGGACATTTTTCAATTTTTCGAAAAACTCCAACTATTTTCCTGATATTTTTTCACGAAAATTCTGGGTTTCCCACGTCGAATATGTTGTGCATATACATTATAATATTTTATTCGACGAGATTATAACCAACGTAATTCTCATAAATTTATGAGAAAAACTACAAACAGCGGTCGAACAATGAAAGCGTTAAGTAGTGTTTGTCTACAACTACAAACGAGTTATAATTATCTATGATTCATCAGTTTAAGTAAGACAAGGTTTGGTTAGGTTAGGTTATTATTTGTAGGTATATTTGATTATTTGTTGCTATATATGAACTGTACCTATACAATATATAATAAAATCAACTTTTGAACTGTAAAGCAGTATTTGATTTTTTTACATTGTGTAATGGGCGTAGAAAATAATTAATAATTATGTAACATATTATTTTTATGCATCACCATGTACGTACATATTATAGAGCAATATAAAGTACCTAATTAATTGTTTTTGTAAACAAAATTTTAAAATAATAATTTAAACTTTAAATTTAAACCAAATTAATTAAATACATTTTAACTGAATAATTTTATGTTTTTTTTGGAATATTAAAAGAATATTAAGATAATATATGTTCCCTATTTTGAACGATATAAAAATATCATATTTTGAAAGATTTAAGAGAATTTAAATCCGACTTCTAGTCATTATACCTACCTACCTACCTACCTACCTATATCAACAATAAGAAAATATTTTGATGGAATTTTGAGCATTGTTTTTACAGTTCGGTAAGGGAGATTAATTTAAATTTAAAACGATGTAGGTACCTACAAAATAAGCACGTACATAAATATATAACCAAATAATAATAATTTTGTTGGTTTAAATGTATCATACAGATAGGTAATAAAAGGTAAACAAATAATATTTTAGGTAATAAAAGATATTCATATTTATTTATGATCCGTTTATGAGTCGTACGCGATGTGTTGTTTTTCGATTTTTTATGATCTCAATTCTACTTTTGACTATTGTTTTGTTTCATTGTGTACAATGCGTGTCAACACTTTGGTACACACTTTGGTATTTGCGTATGAGGTATGTCGATATGTCGAACAGCGGGGTCACACATGCGGTTATATTTTAAATATTTATCTATCTATATACACTTTCACGAAAAAATCGTCAAATAAATATCCATAAACCATAAACACCTACGTTGATCCTACTCCTTGCTATTGCATTTAAATCTGTATCCATATATTATATTTACAAGTCAGTATTTACTGTCGGCACTAATTCAATACGCGATAGTGTTATATGTTTGCGTATACGTAGAATATTATACCGTCATAATAAAAATATTAAAAATATTATTTTGTACGTGGTTAAAAATTAGGAAATAATAGTTTTATCTGCTGAGATATCACGGACCACAGCAGTCAGGGGCGGATCCTGGGGAGGCCCTAAGGGCCCAGCCCCCCAAGACAAAAGAGTGCCTACTGCTGTATACTAAGGGGATTGTCCTTTTTTTATTATCACGTCCCGCCGTCCGACAAACTTCAAACGGGACACTTTTTGTCCCGTTTTTAGAAGGTAGTTCCGTCGTCTCCATATTATTAAATTATGCTATATGTGTGTAAAAGAAAAAAATCACTTAATAAAACAAATACAAAACAATATTATAAAACAATTTTATATTAAAATTTGAAACCTTAATTATATCTGTGTGCATGGCTGACGGTAGTATTTTCCATCAAGCACGAAAGTTGTTAGAATATTGAGCTAATGAAAAATTATTTTAACTGTTACTGTAAAATATAAAAATTACTAAAAAAAATGAAAGATTTTTTCTAAAAGTTGACCTAATACTGTTTGATCCGTTTTTTTTATAAAAAAAATGGTCACCCTATTGTATATTACCGCTAATTATAAATAATACTATAAATAATGTATTTATAATCAATTATTTATATTGTATTTGTGTTGTTGCTCCCCCCCCCCTAAAAAAAACTGTGCTCTGGATCCGTGCCCAGCACTTTAGAGCTGGGGAGCCGGAAAAAGATCGTTCAATACTATACGTATTTTAAAATTTCCAAATTTTCAATTTCTTTAATAATCCCCCTCCCTTAAAAAAAATCCTTAAATAAGACATAAAAGTCCATCATCGTTCGTCACCATTAGCTAATATAATATTGTCGTCCTCCGTCCTCATTATCATAATCACTGTTTTAGTGGATTAGTCTGCAATAGATACCACCAAACTGTATAAGAGTGTTTTATTTAAATCGTTTTTTGTTTAAATCTATTGCCGTGAACTAAGAAAAACCTCCGTCAACATTCCGCCTTATTACAATATTCTACATATTTGGACGTTTAAAAGAAAAATAACCGATTTATTCAACTATATAAGACATGTTACGACTTACAGTATTATTAGTATCGTATTTTTAAATAAATGCTGAAGTAAATTGACGAATTATATAGAGTGATTCGTTAAGCATGCTCACTCTCATTTTTTCATTTAATAATGAATTTATTCAAATTCTGATTTTCGGAATTTTTAAATATAAGTACATTCTTTAAGACCATATTTTCAGATTCTTGGGATTTTTTTTTTACATCTAGTAAAATTAGTAAAGTAAGTATTTAACTTAAAAAAGGTCATGTGGCGATACAAACTTTTGTTTTTCAAATGAGAACCTCTCTTTTTTACTATAAATTATTCAGTGTATATTTTTTTTTTGAAATTTTTAACGTACCTACTTAATTCAAAATTTGAACAAATAGTTTTTCGATTATTGAAATGTTTATACTAAAATATAATAGTATAATATATAATATAATATAGTATATATATAGTATATATATATATATATATATATATATATATAGTATATAATATAATAGTCCTTAAAAATGGTATTACAAAAACATAAAATGTATGTAATATTGGATCTAGTATTTATTATACTTATACCATTTTTATAAATTATAAATATCGATAGATTAGTATTAATTACTGAAATTTTAAAATTTTCATAGTCCTTATATCTTCTGAATTCATTATCATAGACTTATTATCTTCATAGTACACAAAGTTAAATAATTCAATTCGTTTGAATTTTGATTTTGATGCATCAAAGTTTTCAGAAAAATTTCCTTTTTAATAATTTACTGTTGAAAAGGGATTCTCGTTCTCTTCTATTTGAAAAACAGAAGTTTTTATCTCCACACGGCACTCCTCGAGTAGTACAAAAAATCTCAAGCATTTGAAAATATGGTCTTCAATTAAGGTATATTTAAAACTTCTAAATATCAGAATTTGAAAAATTTAATTATTAAATTAAAAAATGATGGGGATGAGCGTGGTTGGTAAATCACTCTGTTTATAAATTATTAATAAATTCTATACACGTGTAGTTATTGTCACATTTTTTGTTCTTTCGATTACGTGTATTAAAGATCTCAATACTATCGTCTTTTGAGACGATAAAGAGGGTGTCGGGTAATGTGAATAAAAATAAATGAGAAACATGAGGATTTCGACTTTTGGCGGAACTTTAGTTTGGTGTGAAATTTAGTATGGGTATAATAGCTTTTGTGTAGCTCGACAGTTTCTATTTGCAAATCTTTGTATGGGAGGCAATGAGATGGAAAGTGATGATAAACATAAACTTTAAAGCTTCTATTAGTGTGAGTATGAGACGGTTTTGCGCTTCCGGCTGAAATGACCGAAGCACAGTAAAAACCGAATTTCATATATCAAGCGTGCCCAAACTTCTTAAAATTCCGGACCACACATTTGAAATTTATACTTATATTGTGTACATATACTTCCGCTGACCTATTTTAAATTTTTTTGCTTACTCAGAAAAGTAAGTACATCGAAAAAGAATTCTAAAATATTGTTATTACTTTTAAATTAAAAATTATTGTCAGGCATTTCACGAATCTTAAAAGTTTATTAAATATACATTTTCTTTTAAAACATAATTTTTTGTTTTTATTTACGTTGCCTATTTAAAATTTATAATTTTTCAGGGGGCAGTTGGAATACTTTTACGGGTCGGGCACGTCTGCCATATATTATAATATGTAAGGTACATTATGATAATTGTATTCAACCCGTATGATAGCTTGTGTGGACCTGTGTGAAATATATTTATTTTTATTTTATATTATTTAATATTGTATATTAAAAATTTAAAACTAGAGACTTATGTCCTAAAAAACCTTAAAATATGCATGCATTTATTCCTTAAATAATCACTAAATATGCGTTTAAAAAAAAATCATAGTATTTAATGAAACCTTTTTATTTTGATATCAAGATAATATTTACATAATTATAATTTATATTATGCAATTATTTTTTTAACTAGGTATCAGGAATCACGTGTGCGATGTACCAATAAGAAACAATGCGAGCGATCGGTGAGGATAACACGAACACTAATTTTATACAAATAAAACCATCGAAATAATATTTCAAGAAATCTATTTAAAACTATGTTTTTTATTATAAAATATTTATAAGACTTAAGCTTTTGTATCAAAAATGGTCAATTGTGCACTTATAAATGAAAAATGGTCAAGTATGTAAAATATGCTACTATAAATGTTAAATATAAATTCATATGAAACAAATTTATATATTACATAGATATTTTTTTGAATCATTATTGAAAAACATACAAATTCCTGGAAGTCCCTAGCCCTAAATTTATAATTTATGATAATTGTAATGTTTGTGTACATATTTTTAGCTTATTTATATTCAACGAAAATAAAATAAAATAATTATAATATTATATTATATGATAGGCACCTCCTATTATTCGAAAATACAACTATTTAACAAACGATGCTCGCTGGAATTTTTGTGCAGCATTATTCGATTTAATGGATATTAATAATTGTGCGGATTATACGTAGTAGGTAGGTATAACATATAATATTCTACAAGTATGTGTTTGTCAGATAAATAGCAGTGGCCGTATATGGGTAATAAACTACTCGTGTTTAACAAAAACAAAAATGCGTGTGGGTATAATAAATGTATATATATATAATCGCAATGTGTACCCAACAGTCGTCCTATATGTACCCAAGTTATAATAATGTTCTCATTCGTGTGTTTTGTTCATTCTACTACGAGTTATCTCACAACACACTTGTAATAAGTTATAAGTCTTGTGTACATATACACTACCTATATTATTATTAATTTATTACACCCGAACAAGAGTTTTTGTTTGTGTTTTTGCAAGTGAAACACGAGAAGTAGGTCGGTATACTTGTATAGGTAATAACATAAATAAATGGAATATAAATTTGGAAGTTATTAACATTATAATAATTAAGGCCCGGATTTTTGCGTGTTTTTTTTTTTGAACAATCCAAAAAATAGATAAACGATAAGCTACGAGTTTGAATTATAGTTAATAGATCCGAAATACAAAGTTTTATTTTGCACATTTTATCATTTTTTGATGTGTACTGCATATTTCTATGTCTTACGAATGCCTAAGTGTTTCATATTCATCCGCTGTACTATTGTTCATTGGTTTTACTCGAATATACATATAGATTATTTTAATCTATTTTATTAATGTTTTAAAATAAATGTTAAAAATAACATTTTTTTCGCTTATTTATTATTTAAAAGGGTATATTTCTACAAAATAAGAGCATAAATGCATATTTATAAGATTTTTAGAGCATATAAATACGGGTCCTAATTATAATATTATTATGCACCACGACTCTGCGCGTGTTATTTATCATTAAATTGTTTACCTGATGGTAATGAATTAAACGTGGAAACATCCGCGTGTAAAGGATTCAATCGAGGACCCATCCTTTGTGATCCCTGCAGAATCCCGGGATCGGTTACTCATAGAATTCCTACGATTATCTCCAAACTCATTGACAAATTAAATTCGATAAGGATCGATATTCAAATAAGGATTATGGTAAAAAATAGATTTTTTTTGTTCTAATAATTTTACACGAAAAATATCCGTAAATCGTAATGATGAACTGCAGGGCGGAATTAAATTGAAGTATAACCCAAAAGGTTAAGTATATTATAATATTGTTAATATTATATTCTTTACATTGTATATAGACCGCGCCAACCGCAAAGAAAGTATATTATTAATTTTATAACACTACACGCGGATTTCATAATAAAACATGTTATTATTATTATTATTATTATTATTGTAGTATCAAATAACAATAAAATCGCATATTGTTTTTATTTTTTGTGGGGTTTCAGCTCGAAGGTATTACGTCAAATCGCACACGGTGTAATCCGTGTTGGGCGAGCATAATAATAATTGTGTTACATGCACTTACTTAAAAAATCCAATTTCAAATGAACTCGCTCCGCGCGAAGATCGTCTCTAAAAAAATAATCATATTTATTGTTTTCTGCGCTTAAACGAGCATAAAAATTCTCAAGTTCTCATCTGCTTGTAGTTATTTATGTAGCTGCAAGTTATGTTTATGATAATATTGTATTATTATATTATATCGTACATATCGATTGAAGATAATTATGTGACGTCTTCAATACTTAATCGGTTAATCGTACACATATTTTGTCACAAGATCAATTGTACAAACCTAACCTGCGGAGCTTGCATTTTAAAAAAATTTCGGTTTACGATATGCAATTTTTGCTTTTATCGTCATTTAGAATTAAAACGGTATATAACTTTTGCGTTTATCGTTAAAAATACGAATACGGATTATAACAAATTCTTCGATCGATTGCTAAAATAAAAATAAATCGCGTGGAATAAATATTTCTACAAAAATAATATTATAACTTTTAAATAAATTGATTTTAAATTATTTCGTTTTGTGTTATTTTTCGTTTAATTATATTCTATAGGTGTTGTTTTGTTTAATGACATATTATACATTTTGTTAATCGTTATGTTTTGTTTTGTCATATTCAATTATTTTTTTCTATTTTAATTACGCTTACAAATTTCAATAGTTTTTCGTGATATATAATACGTTATAATCATGTTTTTTTTTAACGTTTTCAAGCCCTAATACGAACTAGTATTCAAAGCATTTTTTTTTCTGTGCCACATTGAAATGAAAAAAAGTTTATTTCTGTGAAACAATTCGCTCTCCAAATAACATGTCAGTTTAATATTTTACACCCAAATCCAAAGTCGTGGGTATTATACAAACGCAGTTGCTTTTGAAAAATAATTTATAAACATTTACAGTCAATATAAACTGAAATAGGGTTTATAGAAACGACAGACGTCTGCGTAATCTATAATTCGTGGAATACTGAATTTGCGTACTTTATATTTTGTAACATAATAATATCAACGACGAATTTCAATTACACCTACCTACCCATCTACATTTTGCTTGCATAAAATATTCAACGAATCATAAGCTACGCGCGCACATGGCTGCACAAACGAGGCGGTTAGGAATTATTGAAATAACCGTCGATGTCCGAAAAATAATATTCGATAACTTTTTAAGTGTCCTTTATTCGAATAAAATAACATAATATATTCTCGATGACTTGACGACGAGCTGTTCAGCGAATACTTGTGCCGTTTATTCGAAAAAAACGCGCGTACGTACAATAATAGTATTCCGAATGCGAAAAAAAGAACTATAATAATCCTCTACAAAGACTATGGTGTAGCACGCCACCACTTACGATTGAAGTTTTTTATGTACAATAATTAATTATTAATTTTATTATCGTCGTGTTGACATAGCTACGAGCAATAATCGCACCAATAACCGTGTTCAAACGATATAATATTATCTACCTACGTGTGCGATGTGCGCGATCGAGACAAAGCTATTGCAGACACGTTTGAAACGCATCGCGTATTTAATATTTTTGTAAACATTGCACCGGGTGACATGCCTAACTATTAAAATATTGTGTTTACCTTTTTGAATTACGGTTAATGCGATTTGTAAATATAATATGCACAATATTATAACGGATACTTAAACTCCGAGAGGTTTTGAAAAAAAAAAAAAATATAAAAGATTTGTTTTCATTTTGTTTTATTTGGACGTGAAGCATCGGGTTTTTTTTTTTTGTTACGTAATAATATTATATTGTACGTTCTGTTTATAACGGCTAAATCTGTTATGTGTTTTAAGTTTTTACGCGTCAAAAATATTATTCAAGCGTTAAGGTTTTACTATCTTGTTACATGTATCATCATTATCATCATTTTGAAGTGCCATATTATTTATTAAATTGTTATTAGGTACTTAAAAACTAATATATTTATTAATTATTAATTTATTGTACGTAGTTTTATTAACGTTATATATATATATATTTTTTATACTAATAACTTATAGATTAAATTAATGAAACTCGGCTTTATCTGATTAAAAGTACTATTTTTTTTTAATACTCAAATAAAACAAATATTTAACGAAACTTAAAAATGTGATATGGTTCCGATTTGTGGTCATTAACATTGATGATCATAAAAACTATTATTTATTATCTCTATGATATTTTTACCACATTTCAGATATTCACTAATTTTTTTTATTAGTTAGGAGGCACTTCTTACTAATGTTTAACGTACAATTCAAAATGTTTATGCTATGTAAATATTTGCCTACAAGATTATAATTCACAAGCTATATTTTATAACACATTAATAGGTACCTGGCTTAATTGGACCCAATAAAGTTTAACATAATTCATATACCTATAAATGATTTTATATGTTTATATAATTATTTATTTCAAGGAATATTCATAGGACCTATTTGAATAAAATGTATACATTAATAATTATCAAAAATAGTTCGACATATTCCGTAAACTGACATTTTTTTAAGCAATTTATAAATATAAACATTTACATTAAATAGTGGCTAGATATAATCTAGGTTACATAACATCGCTGTTCTTATGTGTTATCTTTGTCCAATATTTACAAATTCCTCTCTTGGAATGCTTTTCATAATTTACATCCAAACTGTAAAATTAGATCTTAAATATAATCTATTACACAAAATGCAGCGAGGTCGTGCAATATTTAAATTTTTTTAAAGTAAAGCTCACATTGAGTCATCGATTGAGGTATTTCAAAAATTTAAACACCTACTGAAAAAAACCTACATCGTGCTTCATATATTGTTTCTTATGTCTAGTAAATTTTGAAATTATTTATGTGAACCTAATTTTCTTGATTTGCAGTTTGGTTACAAAATAAGAAACACTGAGGTCAGTCAGATGATGATGTGACAATTGTGTAATACATGGGTTACACATGTCTTCCTGACTTTAAGTATTTATTAAATTTTGTTTTTAAATTTGATCAAACAAATATATTATATATTATATTCACGACTATAGGGGATTAAAAAATTGTACGTCGAACGACACATTATCGTTTGAAGAAATGCGAAGAAAAAAAATAAGTATGTCAAATATAATACATATTGATTTATTATACTATCGAGATTTGTAAGTACCGACGGGGTACTTTCGCCGTAGTTGTTTTTGTCACGTTTTACGTATAGGTATACCGTAACAATGTAACCCGGCGGCGGCGTTTAATAAATTAATCCGAAATTTGTTTCGTTATTGGCCACGTACATATTATTATATCATTAACGCCGTTAATCAAACAAATGGTAAATTCGAGGAGATTAAATGAGATGATCTAACCTGAGTACTTTTCGTGTACACCGTGGCCCACGTGTATTTTAAACTTACTGAGCCCGGCAAAGGGCATTAGCGCGGGTTTGCGATTAAGTCGACCGTACCTGTATAGATATTACAATAATAATAATAGAAACACTGTAATCGAATCAATGAAGTGATTTACGTACTTTAAGAAGATAACGTTCAATGAAATTGCAGAGCACCAACACTAATTCGTACATGAAGCCGTATATGAAATTAAAATTATAAATTATACATTGGCTCGAGTACCTGTTTGTAACAATTACTGCGGCGACTTGAATGGAACCAATGTCAAAACACTAATAATAATTAATAGGCGGGCATGAAAATATCGCGAACAGATGATATTATTGGCGGGTTAGCCTGCCTGCGGTGGTGCGATGGCGAAAAAATCGACTAGGCAACAGAATGAAAAAACAAACTCTTCGTTTGTCGTTCTCGCGCTGAGTGTTATATAATAATAAATTATTTGAAAAAAAAAAAAACAAAACAAAACTCACGGACTGCTGCCGTAATAATGTCATAAACGTACACGGCAGAACTTCTCAATTATAAGCTGTATTAAATTTCCAGAGGCACTACGAAAGTCTTACACGGCTTCCGCTGGAACGTATATTATATTATATTTTATTCGTAAACCGAGAACTTTTGTACGAAAACGTAGAAACAGATATTATAGGTACGGTATTACAGTGTATTATATACCTACGCGGAATCAATCCTACAGGCACGCCGGCGAGATAAATTGATTGGACGTTTTTCTGTTATTATGATCAACGTTTGGGTATTCAACAATTAGGGCTCGGAAGTCACAATTGCATTTGCATGCTTTTTCGGGGCTCATGAGATCTATTGCCGAGTAAACATGAAATTAATTTCATTACGAAAAAATTATTAATAGTTTATACCTAGATAATGTACACTTTTGCATAATTAATGATTTTGTAGATTTAAGAGCATGTTTTTTGATTTTGCAGTTTTGTAGAGCATATTCGATGATTATATTACAATGATAAGTTTATAATACAATTTGAAAATTTGGCAAAAATTAACCCATTAGAATGTTTATTTTTTTTTTTTAAGATTTTTTACCGAGTGTTATTGTATCATGTTTTTCAAATCCCCATTCAACATAAAATTTCTCGTTAATAAATATTTAGTAAAAACTATGTGACATGAACATTTTTTCAGTAAAATGTTTGTATTTATGAAAATTGTGAGTGACAAAAATAAGTGTATATTTTTAAAGCATATTTGTACTTTTTATGCGCACAAGTGCATGCATATTTAATATAAGTACTTTTTAAGTGCATTAAGTTCCAAGCACTAAATTAATAATTAATCAGTGGCGTGTATAGGAACTATTTTTACTACGAAACGATTTACCACTAGTCAAGCATAGCACAATAACATGATAGCCATGGTTTGAATTTTTTTTGGGAGCCGGGTGGTAATAATTATGCCATAAACAATACAAATAAGAGATTACGCTATTTTATTTTATAATTATTATGTAAAATTAATTTTTATACATTTAAAAAAAAAAATATATTGACAATATCATTTTTATTTAATGCTATATATTCCGATGAATCGTCATCGAAGCAAGTCCATTCAATTTAAAATTATTTTGTAATTTCGTCGAAAATGTTTTTAATCAACCTATAGTTTTGAATAACTCCTATAAACAGTGTAAATAAAACAACGAATGGAAATTGGAAATCCATTTATAAAAAATAGAATGCACCATTGACGTATTCACTCTTCAGCATTGATGGTTATAATTCATCAGCAAGTACACAATTTAAATTCCAAATTTCGTGATTTATATTATATAAGTAAAGTCTATAACTTGTCAAAAATTGAACTTCAAATGTCTAAAATAAAAATGTTTAGTAATTATCGTTTTAGATATAAAAATTGAAAATTTCATACAATTTTAACCAAAAAATTATTTGCAAATTTTTATAATTTTGAATAATTTTCTAATATGATTCAATTGCTCATAAAATACTCATTATAGGCTATCAAAAATCGAAAAGCCTTAGGTATGACATCAAAAGCGAATACGAGCCACAGAATATAAGGCGATGTAATATAGAATATAAATATAAAGCAATATCCGATCAATGTTTTGATTGAACCTGGAATTTCACTATGGGCCTAGCCTATATACGCCACTGATAATTATTATATGCATTCTACTATATTTACCTATTTAATCATGGGAAACTTTCAATTGATTGTAAAGAAACTAATATTTTATTGATTTTTCTATTATTCTTAAAGACAATAATGACTTTAATCGTATCGACCGTACACATCGTTGTGGAAATGGAAACCTTTGTAGTGGTATATTGAGCTAAAATATTTATAACCATCGTGTATTCGATATCTAGGTTTGACATTTGATAAAAACACGAGATGGACTTCACACGTCAATAATACCGTTTCACGTTTACGCACTGTAACTTCCAGTTTCTACAAATTACAAGCTTTTATAACAGTACCTACAAACTATCTGTATAAATAATTTATCTTGCTCTGTACCTAGCGATACTTCAATAATATGGTTTGTTGGAGGACTAACTAAAAATGCACTAAAACTGCAATCTACTACTACAGCAAACACAAGTCATAAGGATATATGTCTGAAAAAAACAAAACGCAGTGGGATTAGCAGAAAAACAAATTTAGTGAATTAAGTGTTTTACCTGTGGAAAGTCTGTATAAAATAAAGTTATAATATTACAATAAAAAATTATGATTCATAGGTAGGATAAACATCATCAGTAACAAACCGGAAATTAGAGCATATTATGATACATTATCAAACTATACTATGAAAAAATCACATGGTCAAAAATTTGCGAGTTTTCTTAGACACTTGTTTTATAATTCTATGCTAATAGATATTTAAAAAATCATTTACTATAACACCGGTAATTTTAAAAGGACGAATAAAAATTAAAAATTGTTTTTTATATTAGACTAATTTTATTTTATTTTTTTTAATATTATATATATATATACAATTTCATAATGTGTAATAATAAAATAAGATAATAATTTATAAATAGCAAATAGTTAATTAGTTTAATAATAATAATTTTGATTGTTTGTTTGTTTCATGGTGTTTAAAAGAAAAAAATAAGTACGTACAGTTAGAAAAAAAAAATTAATTAAATTGAATTTCTAAATTTTTTAAATTCTACTTAGCTCTAGTTTAGTACATAAGTTGATACATCAAAATGGCTTGAAAAAAATCGATGAACCCGAATATGGTATTCAAATTACGGGTTACCGTTTAAAAAAATGTAAGTTTTATTACGCATGCACAAGATACATGAGTTAAAAACATTGTAAGTCATAGAAATTTACGATCCATTAGTCTAGTTTAATGTCCAGCAAACAGAATTGAAAAATATTTACATGGTAATGAGTAGTAAAGTGGCCCTTGTTTTTTGGGACACACGGTATATAATATCGTATTATTATAACTTAATTTGAAATTATGTTTATGTGTACTTTTATTATTAATATTTTAATTGTTAATCAAAAATTAATTGTGAACTAATAATATTATTTAATATGTAACTTTCTACCACTATCAAAAGCTTGTTTAAGGTGGTAGATATTATTATTGAATCGTTTAGGTTATAATGTTTGTTTTTATAATTTGAAAAAATGAAAAATAAATACTTATGCGTTTTATATAGGTACCTATGGTATTATACATTTATGCGTATAAAATCTATTCGTATAATAGACCTAATCAAATTTTTTATATTAAAAAATAATATCAATCGTTGTAAAAGAATTTTCACTGTTTATATGATATGGAGTGTAGATATGAATGAATAGTTTACACGAATATAAAGATGAGACTGGTGTTTTTGAAATTATTTTTTTTTACAACTCCTAAAGCATTTTGTTCTCTGGCTTAAGATAAGCATTAGGATTTAGCAGACGTAGCAGAAAAGCTTTTGAATCTTCCAGCATTCACGTTACAATAATATTGGAAAGAATATTTTTCGCTCGGTCTTATTTCCATAAATGCGTTAATAGTATAATATAGGTACATCGTACATAATAACCCGAACGCATAACTGTACATGTGTACACTGTTTATTTTTCTCAATACAAATTATTAAAATTTAAAATGTGTAAGCACAATCCAAATTCACAATTCATAGGTATTTAGTAGTAGGTATTTATTATTTACTTTATATTTTGATTGATTGTAATAAAACAAAATATATTACAGCAAAAGAATTATATTATTCAATACTGCTAAATAAAAGTTTCATACAGTACAAAATATTAAAAATAGTAAATAAGGGGTGTATCAATGAAGTATTTAGTTTATCTTTTTTAAAAATTATTTTACAAAAAAAAAAATAAAATAAAAATAATGATTATAATAAAAATTGAAATATTTTATGACATTTTCAAACACTATCCTTACGTGATAGACCATAAAAAGGCAGACCAAGGCATATTTCAATGTCTATTACGCACTTAAAATTGAAAAATAGGCATTTAACATTATATTAACTTAAAACTTACAAAATGTAAAAGGGTAATAATAAATAATAATTTATAAAATAAATAAATAGGTAATTAACACAGAGCTATTATGATATAACATTCAATAGTAGCATGCAATATATATATAGTGCAATATTGTTTGCTGCATGACCTGGCTAAACTAATGATAATTAAAATTAAAAATCGTGTTTATACGTTGTATTCAGTATAACACCTCTACAATATTTATGTATAAAACCTTTACATGGGTCACGGTTTTATCCGACTCTGAAAATAATATTATAATATTAATTGTATCGAGTTCTATATAAAAAATTTAAATATATTTTACTATTTATTTATTATCAAGCCCGGTGTAATGATGGGAGGGAGGGGGCAAATGTCCGGGACCCATGCATTTTAGTGTCCCGTCTCTTTCTAAAAAGATATTTTTTTAATGTACACATTCAAAATACATTTGAAAAAATAAAAAATGTTCATGTTACGAAAAATTATACGTTGATATTTGACAACAATACGCATGATTAATAGTTTGTAAATCAGTGTAAATGTAGTACGTGGTATTACCACCATGTAATTATTGAAGTACATAAATAGTTAATATTATTAAGATATCCACAATTTGGTATTAATTGATATTATGCATATTTTTGACTCATTCGCGCGAGGTAACAATATATTTTACATTATGGTGTCTATAACATTTAAAGTTTACTTTGTAGCCATGCGTTGGTCGTGGAGACTATAATTTATTTGTTTGAATATTTTATAACTGATGGTAAATTTATTAATTTATAATATAAGTATAGTATTATATTATGCAGTTATTTTGATCATCTCATTTATACATTTTTTTTTTTTTATTATTTAAATGGTAGGTACACAATTAGAGAATTATATAAAACCTTATAAAAAAAAAAAATAGTAATTAAAAACATTTTGAAGTGACAAGGGTTGAAGTTGAAAGGGGCACACAAGTGTCTGGTGTTCAAGGGTTCAATGGATCTTTAATTTTTAATTAAATAATCATTAAAGAAAAAGCTCTGTAAATTATAATTATAAAAAAGGTCGGCAAGTAGGTACCGTTCTGCTGCGCAATATGTGTTGAGTAGATAACTTTCATGGATGTGTTAATTTTGAATTTAATGATATAAAATTATTGTATTCGAAAAACGATTCTGAGCGAAGACGGTCTGCCAGCCTACATAACTAAGTGTAATCTATGATATTATTGTTATTAAAATAATTCATTTTACTATTAATAATACAGTGGGTTGATTTAATTTTTGCAGAAAACATTACATTTGAAATTTTTGAGTGTATGAAAAACCATAATATACTTTAAAAGTTTCAAGTACCCACAAAAAATGTTTTTAAATTACAACGAAAAAACTAATAACATTGTCATTTGAATTTGGTCAAAATTTGAAATTTAAATGCTTATAAAAAAAAATTATGAGTACATATTTGTATTGTTTATGGTATGATATTTTAACAACTTATGAGGGATATTGTATTAAACTTTCAATAAATTTGATCCAATGAAATTTTTTTTATCAGTATTTAAAGAAAAAAAATTTGAAAAAACTAAAAATTTCTTAGGCCTACAATTAGTTCAAAAATTGTCAAAATATTTTTAAATTTTTTTTCTATAGAAAATGATAATCTAAACATTTTGTAAAAATTTCAAATGTTTTCAATTATTTCTTTTTGAATTCATCAAAATAAAAAAATCGTTCCCGGAGAAAACGGATGAATATCCAATGTCTAATTTCAAACGCTCGTAAAAAATTAGTTTGACTGTCCAGTAAATTTGTTTTATTGCAGAAAAGTAGAAAAACTTATAGAGATCCTTATGTAGGATTTTCAGAACTTATATTTAAATAGAATTTTTTTATGCATTTCCTAATAAAAAAAAAACTGCAAAATTTCGTGATTCTTACGTATTTTTTCGAAATTTTAAATTTAGATACTTATAAAAAACTATAAGATACCTATGCTCAACTTTTATTTTAATTTTCACTTACAAAAAGTTATGAAGAGCATTGTATTATATTTTCAAGTTTTTTGACCAACTAAAAAAATTTTTATCGACAATAATATAAAAAAAAATTAAAGAAATCCAAAAATTAATTATGCTTGTAAATAGCTCAAAAAAAAAAAATCAAAATAATGTGAAAATTTTATGATATATAAAAAATTCTTATATAAACATTTGGTGAAAATTTAATGTATTTGCGGTTATTATTTTTTTTGTTACATCCAAAATAAAAATAGATTTTGTCAAAAATTTGCTTTGCGAAAAGATTTCAGTTTTTCCTTTAAATTTTTTTTAAATAGTTTTTCTCGGCATGTTTAAAAACTATTGAATTTTTTTTACTTTTGACCCTTTTTGTAAACATCCCCCTCGGCTGTCAAGTTAAAAATAAGTTTCGGGGGGCCAAGTTCACGTAGTCCCCCCGACTTTGGTCAATCGACTCCGAACAAATTGTAAACAATTGTAAATTAATTGTAAATAATTGTAAATTTAATATCCGAATTTGTAAATCATCAGAAAACTTAAAAATCAAAAAACAAAGTCAGGGGCCAAGTTCCCTCATCCCCTGACTTTGGCGACTTCGGACAAATTGTAAGCAATTATAATTTATAACTGTAAATACAATTTAAACATTTATAAAACACTAAACTGACCTGATTAATTTCTTAATTAAGAGTTGTGATATTTTTTTATTATAGTACTGTGATCACCTTCAGCTGTAATCATTTATGTAAAAATACAATTAAGTGGTTTAAAAATATAATTTATTTTTTTTAATTATGACAAATATTAAAATAAAAAATAATAATTGTTAAAAAAGTACTAACTAGTATGTATTAAATAAAAAATAAAATATCTCATTGAAAATATTACTTTTTTGTGTAAACCAATAAATGTGGATTAACTTTTATCTGTCCTGATTTCTTACTTCTGACAATTTTTTTAACCAAATCGTTATGAGTTTCCTAAATAGTATTAGTTTCAAAACGGCGTACATGACTTATATAATGTCCATTCGTATAATTGACGGATCCGTTTAATAAGAAGCTGAATAAAAATTATAAATTAATTTAATTACATAATTTAGTTATAAAGTGATATGTACCTCTCATTGTTGACACTCAGTTCTATAGAAAAGTGAGCCATAGTAATATTTTTGGTTCCTACAACTTGGTCCATTTCAATAAATATATAATTACCCAATATTTTGTTTGCTGAAACTATTCCGTTACATGATAATTGACGACAGTTATAAGTTCTCTTTTTTGAATATGTTTTTAGCAGTTCTTCCAAATGTGATATATTCTGAAGTTTTTCATTATCTAATATAATTATACTACAATATTTATAATTATTTTCATTATTCCCTGACTTCTGTGTAAAACAAAAGACCAGGTAAGGTTCTAACAGGTGCATATTTTTTTTTTTAAAGTTAACATAATTTATAGCTGAGGCCAAAATCAGGTTAAGTTTTTTTTTTAAACATATTTTTAATTAATAATTTAAAATAAATAACTTACAAAAATGTTAAAATTTTATATCTAATAAAAAATATCAACGCCTAGTACATAACAAAAATAATTATTATTAGATACCTGTTTACTTTATTTGATGGTAAAATATTTCATTAAATGAAATAGTTACAAATTGAGTATTATAAGTTACTAACTGTTTTAGATAATTAAATTGAATTACCCTCATTGGTAAATCGATCAGTACTCGAAAATGGTGAGGTTACAAATTTTGAAAAGTTGGTTACAAATAGTTACAAAATGTTTTTGACGATTACGTTGAGTTTGGGGAGGCTGCGTGAAGTTGGCCCCTCATTGAGAAATTGTCTGTTGATTGAAAAATATGAGGTTACAAATTCTAAAAACTTTGTTATAAATGAAAAAATAAGGTAACAATAATTTTGGAAAAGGTTTTATACGATGGTGGGGGGGGGGCTAACTTCAAAGACGTCGTTATTCTTCATTGAAATATCTAATTTCGTCTAAATTTGAATTTAAATGTCTATAAAAAATTATTTTTTTGATTTTTTTGTTACATTATTATATACTAAGAAATATCTTGTTTTAAATTTTCAATCCTCAGTAATAAAAACTGAACATTTTATAAATTTTTAACTACAAATTGATTTGCAAAGTTGAAATTTTGAGAAAATATGTAAAAATCACAAAATTTTGCAGTTTTTTTTTTTAAGAAATTCATAAAAATTTTTTTATTCAAATCTAAGATTTGAAAATTCAACTCAAAGATTTTTATAAGTATTTCTACCTTTCTAAAAAAAAAATTACCAAAAAGTCAAACTAAATTTTTATGAGCGTTCGAAATTATACATTAGATATTCACACATTTTCCCCAGAAACGATTTTCTTGTTTTGATGTAATTCAAAAAGATATAATTGAAGACTAAAATTTTTACAAGATGTTTAGATTATCATTTTCTATACAAAAAATCAAAAAAATAATTTTTTTTTAGGCATTTTAAATTCAAATTTAGACGAAATTAGATATTTAAATGAAGAACAACGATGTTATTTATTTCATTTTAATTTAAAAATATTTTTCGTGGTGCTTGAAACTTTTAAAGTATATTATTATATTTTATACACTCAATTAAATTTTCAAATGCAATTTTTTCTGCAAAAATTCATTTAACCTACTGTATTGTTAATAGTAAAATTAATTATTTTAATAGCAATAATATCTAATCTTAAAATGGGCACACTTAGTTATGTAGACTAACAGATCGTCTTCGCTCAGATTTGTTTTTCGTATACAATGATTTATATCATTGAATACAAATTTAACATATCCATGAAAGTGACCCATTCGATACCTACTGTACAACAAAGGGGCACTCACTTGCTGATCTTTTTTTGTTTTTGATGTTTTGGGTTCCAAGTTAATATCGGTGATTTGTACAAGTAAGCATTGTAAATCTACAAGAAGTGTATTCTAATGCAATGGATATTCATGTGAATTAAATTAGAAATTTTGTCATTTCTTCCTAGTTCATAGTATGTGTTATATCTAGTAGTTACTCTTATCTACTTAAATGAAAAACAAATATTATTTTTATGCCTATTAAACATAATACGCGATCGTCGCCAGTACAAAAACTTTTACTGTCTAGTATTCTTACGCGTATATAAATGTTAAATAGGTACGATATTTTTTAATATTGTGAACATAGACTCATTTTTTGCACAAAGTCGGGAGGCCAACTTCATGTACGTGATGTTTTCGGTCAAATTAAACAGTATTAGGTATACACGATATCGACCAGGAAATAACGCACGTCCATTGTTTTCAGGCAATGATGCATTTAAAAATGTTTCCTAGGCAATGACGACAACTCCGGATTTTTATATCCATGATCGATAAAAATGTCAAATCAATTGAATTGTATAAATCGATTTATCTATAATTAGTACACTAACTATACTTTAATAATAATAATAATAACGTACTTTCCATTTAATAATTGTGTAATTTATCATATTATAACAGTCTATCGGTGTTTGACATCATAAAGTTACTTGCCTATAGTCATAGTAGTAAATATGTTAATAAAATATTTGATTTTTACAACGTTGCCTATGTTGTCTGTTAATGCCTTTGCAACGACGATATCGTCTATACTGATGTAAGACATTCATGATATTGGTTAGGCATTTACTTTATGGTACCTAATCTACATCATTGACGGTAACAAATACATTTTTAATAAACACATCACATTTTAACGTTTACTGCCGCTATGAGTTGATCAAACATAAAAATTTGTCCATTTCAAAATACTAAAAACGTGTATTTAATGACAATAAAACAATTTTACAAAATTAGATTTAACAGTTTTTGTCTATTTTTTAGTGGACAGTAAAAATATTGTCTAAGTCACACGGCATGTTTATGTTTGAAAAATTAAATTTTTTAGGCGAATCTCAAAAAAAAAAAAAATACCAAAGAGAAAAAACACCGAAAAAAGAACAAAAATGAAAAATATAACGATAAAAAATGAAAACAAATATTTCTTTTGAAAAATGTTGGTTTTTTTATAACATAAAATCACGTGAAAAAATATTTTCAAAACATTTAAGACTTTTAAAAATAATGAGTGGTTCATAATAAAAGGATCACTTTGTATATATGTACTCATATATATATCTATAACTTTTAAAAATATTGATCATTCTTCATCTTTATAGTTTATATGGGCTGTAATGCTTTTATTATGTATATAGTATAACTTGTGGTATAATTTAGAGCTAAATAACTTTTTATTACTGAAATTTTGTAAGTAGGTCTTTTCATTCTTTATCTTTATGAGTTAGGTATTATTTGAGTGAATGAAATTTAGTCTGTCGACAGTCACCAATGTGTTAATGTATTACAATCATTTTTTTTTGTCTTGGTGTTAATTCAAAAAAAAATGAAAATGTTTAAGTCTAATAAAGTCGTTGAAAATATGGGCTTTGAAAGATGCACATATTGTTAAGTATAAACACATTATTTATTTGTACTTGTAAATGTTCAACAAAAAATACAACTAATTGACAATTGTCTAACTAATTAATCTAATTAATTTATTATTTTTGCTTTTTGATAATAAATGATTTATAGCATAAATATTAAATTGCAAAAATTAAGATTTCTTAAATATATTAATGCATTTTAAATTATTCTTTTTTCCTTGGTATTTTTTACCGATTACCGTTTTAGTTATCTCTTAAGGATTATTTACAAGGATTCAGGATGTACCAATGATTTTTATACATTTTTTTTTTTTAGAATATTAAACTATATAGAACTCAGCCCAACGTGTTTATGTAGTAATACCTATGTACACGTAGACAATATATTGATTATTAATCGCATTATTATCCACTGTTTGTTTAGCGGACTATCGGGGATAGCGTTCGGAAATGATTCCGGAAAGATTGTTTGTTTTTAAAAATAAAATGGCAAGTATTGGAGCTATAAACAAGCAATAAAGTTACTTTAAATTCATAAAACGTGGCGCAGTTTTAAAGTGCGTTTTAGTTCTCTATTATTGGCGTCTTAACGAAAGAACAAGAATCCTTAAAAATAGTTTAAGCCTTAAAAGGACGCCACTTTAACATACCCATAAATTGTTTATTAAAGTCTATTTAGTACGGGAAAGAACCACTTAGGAGGCTATAATTGAAATTCTAGTTAAGAGCCAAATTGTCACCATAAAAAGAAATAAACTATTGGACAATCGATATTTTTCGATACAATTCAAATATAATACAATAACAAATAATATATATTTTTTAAATTCATTATTTTCATATTCATTATAAACTTGAATTACTTTTCTTGCAACCATGATTAAATGAACATCGCATAGTAAAAATGCACATTTTTATAGTGAAAATTTGATTTAGGTATTATCTATCACAATAGCCTTCTCGGTTATTTCCGACGCGAAACAGTTTTTCTACCTAAATAATTTTGTAGTTACAAAACAACTACCAATGGTACAGGAAAAAGGATCACCTATAAGTTACTTTTAATATAGATGTTTAATTAAAAATTTCGATTTTCTTTTTAATCTCATTAAAATTGTCTACATCAAACCCATTAAGAAGTTCATGCGTCTTTTTTAAGTCGTGATATTTTTACTGATTCGAATAATTATAATCCATTGAAATTCTGAATTCACTATCGTATATTATATAATAACTATGCCCCGTCGGCCTTCCGGTACTGGGGATCCGGTACCGAATTCATATACCCTTTAGGTTCCGCTTGATGTTTATCGGCGTTTTATTATTATGATATGCGCGATGGCTATTATCGCATCATTAATATAGCAGTCTAATATAGTGTTCTATTTTGCGCAGATATTATTTAGCTTTCGTGTATATAGTCGTCTAATCGTAAAATATGTACTTAAGTACACCGCTCTGATTTACGGTATTTAATAACGCCAATATTTACTTTATCGAAATTTGGCATTGATATCACGATAATATCGTTATTATAACACTGCGTTATTTGCTATGACTCGGGGCAGGTCTTACAGTGACGTCAATTCACGCATGTGTTACGGTCTATGGGGCGTTGAGAGTGAGGGGTGGTGGCATTTGGCAAACTAAATCAAAACTCCTCGCTTCGCCCGTGAAATTGTAATCCATTAATTTTGTATTTAGATAGTTACTCGAGGGATTCTCGGCTGTAACGAACAAACCCCATCTCTCCCTCGTCCCATCCTTGTACGAGTAGCCAAGGATGAACACGACAAGGGGCAACATTCAATAATAATTGTGTTTATTATTATTATATTAGCTTATTAAAAAAAAAAACACCCGACGTGCACCCTTGTACCTCTCAAATGAAGCAAACGCCGAAATTAACTTCTTACGCAATTTTCATTAAGCTTCTGAACACCACCAACAAATAATTATTTTACAACAATGTCTACACAGCTATTGAGCGGTTCTCTAAACGTTATTATTAATTATTTACATCATACAAATAGGTACCAATGACACTGATTTCACAAAATATATTCTACAACATTTAACTCTGGGATGAATTTTGGCGTGATAAAAATTTAAAAATGATAAACAAATTGTGAGATGTAAATTTAAAAACAAATATTTAGACATGTCAATTATATAATATTCTACTATTTTAGGAATAAATAATCGAAATAAGTATAGGTACACAATATCTGGAGCCAGTGACATGGTGAACATTTATAAACTACGATGCACAACATATTCTATTGTATTTCAGTACTTACCCACCCACCTCTTCTCGAGCACACCGTTCTTGAAAAAAACATATATTGAAGAAAATTGAAAACTGTTAAAGAAGTACTTACACCTAGGTAACTAATATTTTACCGACTCAATCCTGGGACTTGTGAATTCTAGGAGGCTTTTCCCTTTTGTCGTGTTAAATTTGACTTTTCATTTACCCTAAATGACAATTTACAACTATGTACCTATTTATAAGTAAAAATAAACATTGTGTCATTGACAGACACTATCATACCCACTATGACTTCTAGGTATCATTGAACCCCTTTCATCACGCAAACGTCTGGGACATCCATATACTTATATATATATACATATATTATAAATCATAGTAGTTGTCTTAAAAGTATCATTGCATTCATCACAGCGAAATAGATTTATTTCTACAAATATTTTACGGTCATTCATCATGTCAAAAAATTAAACATAGAAATGGAAGTATGTTATAAAAACGAGTCTACATAGTATCTATATATCACTGTATTTACTGAATATAAATAATAAATTATGTACAGACTACTAAATATGGAAATGTCCAATGAAGTTAAAATGTTTATGGAACTTTGACGTTAACATATTATAAATTATTAACTACCTACTCAGTATTCGGTACTTCTAAACTATATATGTATGCAATTATTGCGACTGAATTAATTCCGTTATTTGATTGATAAAGTACAAAAAGTGTGTAAACCAATAATAATATCAACGATACAAAATGCAATTAGTTTTACTGATTTAATAACACTTTGGTGAAATAATTTTAAAAAAATATATTATCTACATCTGTGTCAATATAGAATAATACAAATATCGACAGATAAGTGGACAGTGATAGAGTTATAGCAAAATTAAACTTCATTAGAAAAAATTCCATCACTTACTTTAGAAATATATATAATCTAGGTATATGTACGATGTACCTACGTTTTACTTTGTAATGAGTTATCGACTTCAACAAAAATTAGCAAATTTAATTTATGTTAACCCTCGTAATTTAGTACCTTTGTGAATAGTCAATCTATAGTTTTTATTTAGATAAATGAATTGGTTAATAGTAAAAGTAGTAATACCTGTGTAACTTAACTTTTTGATTTATTTTTATTCATAATTAACTACTTCAGTCAATAAGTATTATGTTTTGGACCGTTGAAAACGAATAATTACAATTTATTTCCAAATTTATAGTTCGTAAATCAAATTAAAAACAATTATCAATCATAATGTTAGGTATTGAAATTACTTTTAAAAATTGTTACCCAATTGTTTCTGATAATACTTAGGGGACTTTTATTCATTACTTATTCCAGTTTAAACTCGTAAGTAAACTGCAGACAAATGTATAATTTTAATATTTTTATTGTATATGACTTCATTTTATTACTATGTAGGTATACTTTTATCTTTTTCTTATGTCTGTCGATTAACCTAATTATCATTATTTTTTTATATTATTGTTTAAGACATCAACTGCGTGGTTACTAAAATTGGCGATTACATTGTTTACATAATTAATGTAATTTAAATAATCATTGTATTTAACCTATAACGAAATATCAAATAAGTATTATAGCAATACATGCTCAGGCATATGCAATAGCGATATGTTTATTATTTTAAGACATAACATCATAAAATATGTACTATTTATATATTTGTAAATTATATTGAAACATCTTATACAATCAGTATACGTCTTAATAAATACGCTATAAAAAAATAGTAACCATAACTACATAATATTGTAATAGGTAACTAAACAACATTAATAATTGCTACAATGCTACATTGGATATTTTAAATTATTTTTTTGTTTGATGTATCTGCTTATTGATTGTTTTAATAAAGTTTATTGGTACTTCATTCCGAAATGGAAAAATTAAATAGTACGCTAAAACAAAAATGACTACTTAGCGCGCATTATTAATTTTGCTACAACATTCAACAACATGCATAATATAATATTAGGTAGGTATATTATTCGTTCTATGGAGTTTCGAACACGTGATTACATAGAAGTCAATTTAATCATTTTTAGTTTAAGTTAGTAGCAATTTATACGATTATTTGAAGTGTCATTTGTGAATCGTGATTAGTTAAATTTATACTCGAGTTTAAACTAATTCTGTAGGTAGGTCACCCATAAAACATTTTTTCTCATATAAACTCAGAGATTTAAGTATTTACCTATAAGCATAACTAATATATCGCTGAAAAAAATCTAGATTTGTAGTCAGTGGCAAAAAAATACAGCAGGACTTTATAGTGGGCCAATTATACAATGTATACATTTATAGTAAGTATGTACCTATAAGATCTGTGAATTAATCTTTGTAATCTGTACTTAAAATAAACCTTTAATCTTATTAGCATGTACCTAAATACGAATTTTAAATAATACCTTGACGTATGATTATAATTTTATATGAATTTTTTATGTACACCAATAATATGAGCAGCCATTATGCACCAATTTTCATGTAATATATATATATATATATATATATAAAAGGAAAACGTGACTGACTGTGACTGACCCATCAGTGCACAGCTCAAACCACCAGACGGATCGGGCTAAAATTTGGCATACAGATAGCTTAATATAACAGGCAAGAGAGGATTATCAAAAATCCTATTTCTAAAATGGTGAAATAAGGATTTAAAACTTGTAAGAAACCCAGTCAATGCCGCGAGTTAATACGTCTAGTCTTAAACTATAAATATTTTATAAATATGTTATATCGTATTTTACCTAAAAATTTAGTTATTTTGTATACATATAAATTAAAATGCTAATACAGTAGCT
This sequence comes from Pentalonia nigronervosa, assembly GCA_014851325.1. Classification (NCBI taxonomy): domain Eukaryota; kingdom Metazoa; phylum Arthropoda; class Insecta; order Hemiptera; family Aphididae; genus Pentalonia; species Pentalonia nigronervosa. Next base: position 67,289 of record JACXSJ010000381.1, read on the forward strand.
GTAGAAGTGACAAATTTTGTCTGATACTAAGTGCCAAAAATTACCTTTTTTTTTTTGGGGGGGGGGGGGCGCCATTTAATTATGAAAGAAAATTATATATTATGTATAATATAAGGAAAAATGTATTAATATGAAAATATGTAATAATATTTTGTAAAAAACTTCAATGCTAGTGAAAAAGAATTAATATTGCGATATTGTTGTTTATTATTAAAAATAAAATATAAATATTTTAATTTTTTGCGTGACACGGATTTGCCATCCTTGGTATAGACAAAAAAGTTAATGAATAAGACCACGTTTGCAAGACAAAATAAACCGAAAACCAGTTTTAAATTCGAATCCAATGATAAATCATCGTACCTATATACGAAAAGTGATCACGAATGGAGACGGTTTGTCAGCCAGTATTTCTTAGGACATGTTATTATTATTTTATGTTGCTCTGTTAACAATTAATTTTTCTAGCAGGTTGAACTGATATTGTTCCCAAAATAAATCTCATAAAGATATAGATACCTATATAATATATAGGTATAGTACCTATAGTATATAGGTATTATATGTATAATATATAATATTATAATTATATAATATAATTGTTATAAAATTATTTCATATAATATTACTTATCAACATTTTACATTTTAACTTCAGTCGTGCATATATATCATAAATATAGCTTTATGTTAAACTTTTTTTTTTTATTTTTCAGTAAAAAACACTTACAATGAATTTTGTATTACATTTTTAAACCTGTGGTAATACAACTAGAAATTTTATGAATTTGTAACTATAAAATAATTGACATATTTCATGATATTGACGAATTTCATTAACATTTGAACGTTAACGCTTATAAAAATATGTGACTAGGTATGAATTTGAAATATTTATTATTTTTTAATTATGGAAAACTTATGAAGAACATTATATTAAAATGTCAAGCTTTTTCATTCACAAACAATAATTTTATCATTTGTAAATCGAAAATAAACTGTATAAAAAGTAGACAATTTAAAATGTTTGTAAATATCACAAAAGAGACAAAATATATTGAAAATTATATCATGTCTAGAAAATTATGATATAAATATTTGTTAAAAAGTTAAAATTTCTACAGTAATTTATTTTTGAATTATAACAAAAAATTAAAATTGACTTTGTCGATAACTGCTTTTGCATAAAATGCTCTTTCTATTTTCCCGATTATTTTAAAAATATTGGAATTTTTTACTTTTAACTAGATGCTATTTTCTACCGGAAACTACCCTAAACATTTAAAATTTAAACACTTTTATTGGTGACGATAGTCACTAAAAATAAAAATGTAATTTAAAAATACATACACCATTAAAAAACTATAGTAATCGCTTCGCTCAAAATCTAAAATATATGAATAATAAGTGAGTAGTAACGTAATATGCACTGCAATTTGATGGTCAGTCAAATTTGTTTTAATAATTTTTATGTTATGTAGTTATCGTTTAATCAAATATATTTTTTACAGAAAATTATTATAGAATCAACTGAAATATTTAAAAAAAAAAAAAGTTCCCTACGTTTAATATTTGATTTAGTACAATGTGGTTAATAATAGTGACAACGATTGCAGTATGATATTAAAATTCGTATAAAAATGAATTCTAAAGTTAAACAATCAAACCCATATTACACATTTAATGATCATCAACTACCCCACTTAGCTGGTACGTGAATAATGTTATATTGCAAACGAACAGACGTTTACTGTCATCATTATCACACATTTCTTTGTATTTATTTTTATATTTGGCCAACACAAATAGATAAACTTCGTATGAAAACGCGGCAAACGTGAACTCTGATCTCTGTTTAGGGTTTGTAGGTATCAAAGACTATTATAATATATCATCTTTTGTGCACCGTTTCAGCACAGCTTAAATGTACTATTTGATTTGACGATAGTTTAAATAAACACAGTATAGTGTTAGGTGATATGCATTGGTATTGATGATACGTTATCGGTAGTTGAATATACAAACAACAATATTGTTATATTTTCTTTTGTTTCACAAATTACTGTTTTATTATAGACGGAGATGGCTGGTGAACAAAAAAAAAAATGTGTAGGTTAACGAACCATAGAAATATTTAATGATTAAAGCAGTCGATAATAATATTCTGCGATTGATGAAGGACAAAAACGCAATACATATTATTATATTATATACCTATTATACTTATTTTTATAAAAAAAAAATGTACACATAATAATATTATAAAAACAGCAACTAAAAATAATAATTTTCTCTACATTTAGCATTTACATCCATCGTACGAATACACGCGTAGACCTATTAAACACATTTTACAAATGGATATAATATTTTCATGATTAATTTGCAAAAAGTAAAATAAAAAATAAAGTCGAGAGAACGTATATTATAGGTAATAGCGGTAACGACGGTAATAATTAAAACTGTAATATTGTCTTATATCTGTGTAAGTATGGCGTGCTACTATTGGACAATAATTTATTATTATTATTATTCATAAGTGGTTATGTTCTATTATACGATTTTCATATCTTTTAATACGCATTTATTACCTTTATATGATTTGTAAAATGTTGACGTCTGGATTCGTCGAAGAGCATAATATCACGTGTTTTTATTGGACGCTTTTTATTGAAAAATAAATAGAAAAATTAATGAAAAAAATACAAAAATACTAAAATAATTTACTACTGAGCAACAGTTTGATTCGATTGAAATTAATACGGGCAGGTGTATAGCGGTTACAGGTTAGATCACTGGTGATCACAGGTCGCAAGTGCCTGAAGAGTTTTGAACGATTGTTCAGAAGAAAAAAAAGACAATAATAAGGCATTAGTTATCTTATAAAATACGTCCAATAAAAACACGTGAGATAACGCTGGTCGTTAAGTGTGACATAGACTCAAAGTACAACGCCGAATATACAGTTAGTATAATAATAATATAAAAATTAGTGTCATAATACGAACGCATATTCTATCGGATATACCTACTGTACATCATATTATTACAACCGAAGAATTTCTTATTATTTTGCATATTATGTTGTGTCTACAGTGACGTCATTTCATTTTTTAACAGGAGGGGCAAAAGTTTTGGCCAGCATATAAAACTGAACTAAAAAAAAAAAACAGAACGCATCGCTTCCAAGCTAAATTCCCACTTATATTCTTATTTCGATACAATTCCCATCTTACATTACTTTACTTATACGCGTATGAGGCGGCAAAATAGTCTCATTTAATAGGAAAACAGACGCGGAGAAGCTAAACAATAAAATTATGGTGCCTATCTACTTCAGCGGCGACATTTTATATTATTCTAGAAATGTCGAACAGTTTAAATTACAATATTATGAAACAATACTATAATAAAAACTACGATGACATAAAGTGCAATGCGTGTAATGTATAAAGAACTAGCCTAAATATAAAAAAACTCAAATGGTTCCGGTTTCTATAACGAAAAAATGACTCTCTTTTATACTTCGCCATTACGTATATTATTCGGGAGGAAAAAACAAATAATTTTAGGCGGCTAAACCCTTCTTAAACCCCCACCCAATTGCGCCTATGGCCAGGGTACGGCCGTCGTTATGGGCGAAGCACGTTTGGGTACATAACATTATTTTTACCTGTAAATGTAGAACACGTTTAGGTACACAAACGCATAGCACGTTTGGGTATATACGCTAATTGCCAATATAGGTTATCGCGAAAAAAAAGTTTAACAATCTTTATAAGATATGGTTTATGAAACTAATTAAATGTTTCAACGTTTCAATGTTCAGTTCCGATTTGGATTTTCAATCAGTAAGATTATTATATTCTTTATAATTATGGACGTGAACATTTCCGATGTTTTTGAAACCCGACGTGGGAAAAAGTGTGTTGCGATTAACAGTTATAAATTTAGTGACTTTAGAGAAAACAAAGATACAACTAAAATTTTTCGTTGCACGAATCGTAAATGCACTGTTACTGCTAAATTAACTGCAAATTTAAAAACAGTTATTTCAATAAATGGTGAACATAGTCATGATGAATTAGTTGAAGAAACCATCACTAAACAAACAGTGATGTCAGTTTTAAAGCGCAAAGCAACTACTGATCTTAATATGAAGCCAAATAAACTTATACGACAAGAACTACGTAATTGCCCAAAATCAGAGCATCTTAGTCATTCTGACGTCAGGTTATTTAGGAAATGTATGTACGATGCTAGACGAAAAATATTTCCTAAGATACCTAAATCTTTATTAGAAGCAAAAGCTATGATATTTCAAAATAAAAAAGATATGATATTGTGTATCATCAACTGTCACTGATTATTATAGATATTGACTTAGACAGACACACGAATATACGAAATACTCGTATCAATAAGACTATATTTTTAGTAGCTTACCGTACATCGAATAGTGTCTATAGTGTGTTTTATAGTTTTTGTGTTTCTATCAGACTTTTTCTAGCGTTTCTATCGATCTAAGTATTTTATTATTATATTAATTCTCTTATCATCCACCTGCCAAGTTCAGTGCATATGGTATATTATTATATTGTAATTATGCTTTAAATATTTGATTTGTTCTTTTATATTTAATTTAACATTCTGATAAGTGATAACGAATGACGATTTTATAATTTTATTTATTGGAGGAAAATGGAAAATGGAGGAAAATGGTCAAAAATTATTTTTATTATTTTTTTTTTTTTTTTTTTTGAGGAAAATGGCTACGGCCCTATGTACCCAAACGTGTTATTTTTCTAGATATATGGTGTACCCAAACGGTGTATTCATTTGTACCCAAACGTGTTGCTTTTAGGGTCTACTGTACCCAAACATGTTACGGCCGTCGTTATATTTGGGAAAACTGGTCAGAGGGCACTTGTGAATTGTGCCCACATTGAGCAGTTAGTAAAAATACTATAATAAATTGGGCTTGGGATTTTTCCAGATCTTTAAAATGGGTATAGTAAATTGTTATTCGTTTATTGACGGACAAGCCGAACGTTTATCGCTAATTATCGGTATGATATTAGCGATATTAATGCCTTTATACGTATACAACGACTTTACATATAAGTAATATTTTAGTAAGCCGTTTGCGTGCAACATGGATATTAATTTAGGCCTCGGAACTTAATGCACTTAAAAAGTACTAAATATGCATGCACTTGTGCACTTAAAAAAGTACAAATATGCTTTAAAAATATGTACTCATTTTTTTTAACGTAACATTTTCATAATTATAAATATTTTATTAAACTATATGCTTAATGCTTATAGTTGTTAATATTCTTAAATTGGTAGATTTGATGTATCTCTTATAGTTTTATACTCATAAGAACAAAGTGGATAAAATTAATATATATTTTTAATTTTTTAAACATGATTTCCAGGTATAAATATATAAGATAAAATAAAATAAATGGCTTGAAAAATGTTCTTGAAATAAAAGTAATTTTCTTTTAAAATGTTCTCATTAAATTATATATCTGTAAAGCGTAAATAAAAATTTTAAAAAAGCTTAGAACTAAATTCAAAAGCAAATAGGTAATTTTGTTCTTATCTTCCAAACTATTGCATTGAACCACTAAACATTTTTTAATGTTTTCAGAGTGAAAAGATCGCCGATTATTCGTGAGTAATTTTTTATATTTCGAAAAACTACATTCGACATTAGTTGAAGTAATTGGCGCATATTTTAAGTACGCTATATTGTCACCCATTAAATCATCAGGTAAGCCTTCCATTAATGTTTCTTGTAGTGTCGAGTCACTAGGGATTTCTCTTGACGTATATTTTTCCAAAAATAATTTAAATTAAGGGTTGCTAATTTTGGGAAGTGGTATGTGTATATTGGCTGACAATAAAGCTTTACACAAATCTTGTGAGAATAAACACTTTTTTGGCGTATTAGTAACTAGCTCTTGAACCAAAGAGTTTTTGTTCTTTTCTTTTTTTCTAATATCAGCTCATTCATGTTTGTCGGTATTAATATGTGTTGGGTCACAACAAATTTCCTGTTACTATTTACCTTAACCTCACATAACTTACAAAAAAAAAAAAATAGTTCTATCGGTTTTTAATATATCCGTACCGTATTCCAACACGAAACTGTTTAAGTGACTTTTCACGGACTGTTTTTTCGGCATTTTCGGCGAAAAAATAAAATCAATATATTAATCTACACACGAACAACACAGACACTCACGAACACATTAATCGGAACTGACGTCTAAACGATTTTATTTACGATTAGGTCTTTTAATGCCATCAACAATAATCATTAAATTATTTTCAAAGTATTTATAAATCTATAAATAGTGATATGGGTAAATATTTATTAATGAAAACTGGAAGTGTTATGTCAACTTGGGATTTGAGAATCGTGGTTCATGATACAATAATAATACCTAATGAAAACTGTTAAAATAAATATATTTTTTCGCAACATTTTCAAATGTTTTTAATCATTAATCATCAAATATGCTCTAAATAGTAAAATTAAGACATATGTGCTTAAAATTTCAAAATCACTAAATATGCAAAAATATGCACTATATATTTTTAATATGTTTTTCATAGTGTCGTGAAAATAATTTCAAACTTACTTAGCAATAAATTAAATAGCCCAATAAAAACACGCAAATGCAACGACTTCCGAGGCCTAGATATTATACATACTGCATTTAGCCAGAAAGAAAATAATGCTAAAATCTATCAAACTTATAAATTTTCAAAATTAAAGCATGAGGTATCTTTGGGTAAAACAAAGTGGCGATATAGTGTAAAAACGTGTAAAGTATTTTTGAAAACAATAGGATAAAATAATAACATAACTGAAAAAAATGTAAATCACAGTCACGAAATATATATTCTAAAATTACAATGACAAATTGTATTCGCTAGTGCAAAGCACTGTGAAAGAGCATCAAAAACACTCCATAGGTTAGCAACTGTTCAAGATGCGAGTTTAATCAAGGTTAGTGATGTTAAATCAAAAGAAATATGTTTAATGCGAAAAGAAATTTACTACCCCTATTACTAAATACAACTCAATCTGTTCGGGAAGCTTTAAACTCTATGCAATACAAAAGCTCGAAAGGAAAGGATATGCTTCTCTATAATGATTTAAATAAAGAATTTGTAATCATATGTTGTAAATCAAATTTAGAAATATTATGTAAAACAGAAATGTTAAATGTAGATGGTACATGTGAGTATTGTGCCAAGCACTTCCCTCAATTATTTAGTGTTCATGGATATTTTAACGGGCACTATATACCATTGGTGTTTGGTTTATTAAAAAATAAATCTACTTACACATATATCAATTTTTTTTCGAACATTGAAAGAAAAATGTACTGAAAACGGGTATATGTTGAAACCCAAATCTATGGTTATTAACTTTGAAAAAGCTATTCATTTTGGTTGCATAAACGTTTAACCTGAAGTTATAATTATAATATGTCGATTTCGTTTAACACAGGCCTGGTGGAGACGAATTCAAAAAGTTGGTTTAAGCTCAGAGTATAAATCAAACGTATCTATTATTAGAGAATGGTTATTACATGTGTTTGGAATGGTATTTTTAAAGTTATAAAATGTTTGCGATTATTATAATTATGAATTAATACCTACGATGCCTGAAGATGATCGACTTAAACAATTTTCTTGCTATATTTCAAACACGTATATTTTATTTGCTGACTTTCCTCTGAATATTTAAGCATCAGCTTCCGCAACATTAACTTTGACAACTAATGCCTATGAATCTTTCCACGGTAATTTTAATAAAAGCTTTTATACAACTCATCCTCATATTTATAATTTTATGGATAACATATTAGAGTTACAATCTGAAATTTATATAAAATTTAATAGTATAAATGAACCTTATAAATTTTAAAACACCAAATAAAAAAAAAAAATTGAAAAAATTATTCAACAATACAATGAAAACACGATTACGAGAGCTGAATATGTGAAGATAATGTCGCATTACTATGCAGATAACTTATAACTTTATTTTTTTATTATTAACATTTTTAACCTAACAAAAAATATTGAAAACAGCAACTATTATTGATATTGTATTATTATTATTATTATTAATACCATAATATTTTTTTTTTAAAAAAAAAATTAATTTTTCTATTTTTATTAACTAATTTATTCATTTCAAGCAAACCAAAAAATCATTTTTGGAGGACAGTAATAATCATCTCCTCGTGGTGTCCTCTGGATAATACTAAATGACTATCATAAAAATAATATTTCTATTGGCCGCAATATATTACATAGAATTTTGTTCCTTGAAAAATACCGAGCGAAATTAAAATTTTTTCCTTTTGGGCGGAATTTACGTTTATTCAAGTCAGAATGCAAAGGAAAATCGCCAAATACCAAATATGCATGAAAAGACACTTAGACACGACAATTCTATATAATATACTCGCATAATTAAAACAGTGATATTGCAGTAAGTAGTTTTGGTCGAATATTTTTGTTTTATATCACACGCCAACATATAAATATGTCATAAAACATCAACATGTAATTCTGTCATCTTAAGCCACTATATTATTATAAGCAGAAACACAATTGTTGGTCAAAATTGAGGTTTTTTGCATTAGAAATTCATATAAATAGACAAGAAAATAACAAAGAAGGGGATAATATGCGTACATAATATTATCATTAGGATTAAAAGCTGCAAATAAGCAGTATGTTGTCCAAATATGTTCAAACCACATCCAAATTGACTAGCTTATTTTTTTCAATTTAATGATATATTAAAAATATACATAAGCATATAATATTATAGTCAAATATAATATGATAAAATAATATTTGACAATGTTTTATTTTTTTTTTTTTGGGAGGGGAGGGGAGATTCAATTGGTTTTCTTTGAGCGTACTTAGTGGTACGACGGCGGTTTCTTACCGCAGTTTTTGGTTCCATGTACGTTGATTTCATTATTCCGATTTAATGAGTCTTCACTAATTCACTATATTGTTTTAATGACACTCGAATTGCCTCCCAAATCTAGATAGGTGACCTTTTTTTTACTAGAGCTACCTCCTATAGCATTCCTAGATTATTAATTAATATAAGTATCGATAATTGTATACATGTACTATTGTTATTACAACGATTTCCGTAGTGTTTAAAAATATTATTTTTAAGACATACAATATTTCCCAGACCAATTAATTTGTCGAATACAATAATCTTGTCGATTATCAGTTAAAGATTAGTCTATCATCATAGAATATCATTAAACGAAAAGTAACACAAAACGAAATAATTTAAAATCCATTTACTTAAAAGTGATAATATTGGTTTCGTAGAAATATTTATTCAACGCGATTTATTTTTATTTTACCAATCAATCCACGAATTTGTTGTACTCTGTACCAGGGCCATTCCCCGCATTATATTATATTATTTTTAACGATATAACGATAAACGATCAGCCCAAAATGTGTAAAATGTTTTTCATCTAAATAATGACGAACGCAAAAATAGTATTGTGGAAAACTAATTTTTTTTTTCAAATGCAAGCCTCGATTGTAACAGACGGTGCCGCAAAAACCAGGTGTGCAGAGCGTGCCGCGCACACGGGCCCCGAGGCTTACATACATTTAAGGTGCCCACTGGCCCAGCTTGGAGCAAACACTACAAACTTTATAACCATTTGTAATTGTAATTATTTAAAAAATAAAAATTATAACCAACAAGTTTTACATATTTTTTTTTTCAAATTGTACACATAAAATAGGAAAAGAATTTAATAAACATAAATGAATTATAAATAATTATAAAAATAGTAGTTTTTTTTTAATTTATTGCTGGAAAGTGGAAATCCTAACATATATTGATTTCGTCTTTGTTGATAAGTTGAATTCTCACTTCTTCAATAAACAACAAAATAAATTATTTATATATATATATATTGATGTCTTGTCAGGCGTCAAAGTTTAGTTTTTAAAATACTCGTTCACACTTAACTTGTGTGCACGAAGTATATAAGAACACAATTGAATTATATGCACAATGTATTGGATACACCAGACGTTGTGGTTTGTTTAAAAATAATTTTAAAAGTCTCACTTTAAATGATTTAATTATACGTTTTCCATAAATCGGCAATCCCCCCCCTACAGTAGTCAAAGGGTAGCAGAGTGGACCAGACCGACACTCTATAGGTACCTAGAATAATATTGAAGCGCCACTGATACGACGACCACTGTTTAGTTGTGTTTACTGTTTGAGCCTTGAGGTCCTATTTTTATAAATATTTAATATCTTAATGAATGGTCGCTGATATTGGTATTTATATAATATGTATCTTAATGATTATACCTTTTGATTATTATATATATATATATATATATATATATATATATGTATATACGCATTATAGTATAATATTGACGTAATGACGTTCCAAGTATCATCAGTCAACTGTTTAATAATAAGAAATTAAATAAATTCGGTGGTCTATGGCATTTACATTCTACTGTAACCAGAAACCACTCGTTACCAAGTAGTGACGATGTGAGAATCTATTTTATTTATCTATTTGTAAATTCTACATTTTCTTATATCGTAAGAACACTAAATGTTAATTTTAAAGTATAATATATATAGTATTAAATATATCTGTAGTCCGCAGATAAAAGATATTTGTGCATAATATTAGAAATATTTAGAATGTTTAGAATGACGGTGGACGCTAAGCCATAAATGTTTAAAGCTGCTAAAGCTGTACAAGAATTTTACTCTAAATGATCCACATAACTTGTCTCGCTCGTGGATTATTTTACCTACTAAATATTATTTAATAAATTGTTTATTTTTAATTTTAATTTTCAATTATTTTACTATAAATTTTTTGATAAATTGTACACCACACATTTAAACTAAACTTGTTTCAAAAAATTGTTAATAAAATTAATATTTTACTTAGCATATATTCAGCATATTTTTAGTGCACATTTTAATGATAAAAAGTGCATAGATGCATATTAGTGCATACAATTCCGGACTCTAGGCCATTTATATCGTTATATTATGGTATATTTAGTATACACATACAATATATTATGTGCATTGTACAGTGGTGATCAGCGGCGCAGTATATACGGAAGGTGTTTCAACTCCCTCCACAGAATCGAAAAAAAAATGTCATGATTAATGACTATTATATAAACCATAAACTAAACTATGTTTATTTAAATAAAATATTATATAGGCATCTACTATATGTACCTATCTCTATAACTGTAGTAAATAATTGTACACTTAATGGAGATAAGTTATTCGGTTTTCCGAATATTTACATACATTAGCCGTACCTATACATTTACCATCTTATATTTCCAAGTGCTTAAAGAGAAAACAAATGTTCGTTTTTTTAAAACACCTATAAAAATGTGGTTATATCTAAAAATAGTGGCAGTTGTCTTGATATGCGTTACCAAATATTTGTGAACAATTTATTCACGGGGAATATGGTGAATATAAATGTGAGTGGTATATGGTGAATGCTTTTCACTTTTGGAACAAACAAGTTTAATTATATACATAGATTTATTTTGTACTGTTCGTAGGTACCTATACCTCCTATAATACTTCTATTTGGTATTTTATAAAATATAATATTAATGCAGGAAAAACGGTTTTATGAAATAATTATAAGAAAATATATACTCATAAGTGGTACAGACCGAGTATATTATGTAAAATATTTATTTATTTAATAATAGCAAGTTTATTGTTACATCTACTTCCTTTAAGCAGAGCCTATGTTGGAAGTAGAGAGTTACATATTACAAATTTAAATTTTCATAATATACAATTACATTTACAAAATATTGATATCTATACAACATTATGTTAACATTTATAAATTACTTAAAACAAAATACAATAGTAATTAAATTAATATAGTGATATAAAAAAGAGATAGAAGTTTTAACAACTAAAATTACAGTTCTTGCGAAAGCCAATTAAAAATAGTTATTTTGTGATTAGTTTTATGATTAGATCTTACATATTTTTTTATAATGAACAACATTGAATTGAAAATAGTAAGTCCTAAATAATCAATGAATCTTTGGCCAATATTTTTATTAGTGTAATTTACTGAAATTACGTTTGATATTGTTACTGATCGAAAACGATTTCACAATAAATACGATTTCAAATTTTTTGTACAGTAAATTAACAGGTAGTACGCCAATATCTTAAAAAATTTAATTTGGTCGATCCGTCTAAAATATTTTTTTCATAACATATACGAACGATTTTATTTTGTTGGATATTTAATGGCTTAATAACATTTTCATGGGTACCGCCTCGAGCTATTATGCCATATACTCATATTATATATGGCGCTTGAAGTCTAAAACTTGAAACGTTGAATTTTTTTTTCATACAAATATTGATGATAATTATTTATTAATTAATTAATAATATAAAACTAAAACTTCTATCAGAAATTGAATATGAAGCCAATGCTCACGAGAGTGACTGCTGTAGTGTTAACTTGGAAAACAAAGAAGAACAAAGTTCAGACATTGAAATAGATAGTACCGAAATAGATGGACTTAGACTATGATAAATTCATAAAATAATATTATTTTTATATATTGTTTTATAAACCATTTTAACTATATAAATATTAAAATATATAATTAATTAGGTAATTGATTTCTTATAGACTTTAGGTAAATTATACATTTATGAACGGAATAACAAATATTCGTAAAAATAAAACTTATTTAAAAAAGAAAAACAAGTTTTATTAAAATACTGAAATATTTCATGAAATTTTCTAACACTAATTATATAGAGAAAAATTAATACTCAACACGCATAATTTCTAATGAAATTATTTTCCTCGGACAATATAATATCTGTCATTATATAATAATATTATATATAGCATAAATCTCTAGTTGTCGGAACTTAAAACGATTGTTATATTATATTTTTATAAAACATATAGGCGTTTTACGATGCACAATACTATTATATTGTAATTATTATATTATCTACATTCATCGGGCGTTCTCAATCAAGACACATAGGTACGCGCAAATATGTGCAGAAGTATAGGTAAGGTGAATATTAATTTCTACGAGTTCTTTGTTTTTATGAACGAAACGTTTAACTCTTTTTTCCTTTGTGTGTGTATACGATACCCATCGCCGTCAGAGCATTTGAGCTACGTGATTCGAATTATTAAGGCTTAATCGCGGATCAATTGACGTTTTATGAAACGACCAAATCTACAGTGTTTGCGTTAGATTAGATACCGGCGACACAATAAGCGTGCAATATATTACAACGATTCGTATATCTGTGTCGTGGTATTACCGCGGTGTTTCATAAGAGTTGTCAATATTTACTAGGAATTATAATAATTACCTGCCATAAATCGTAATGGCATGTGTTTTTTATCCCAATATTTGTGCGTGTACCTCATATTTTATTCTTCCGAATACCGTGGAGGAGGATCACGTCAAACGCGATATATTTCATCATCCGCCCGTAATATAATTACTAATAGGTACTACGGCACATACATAATAAAATGTCATTTGCCTTTCGATTGTTATGATTTATAACCGTATTGACAACTCAAAAAAATCATGTAAATGTTATAAAACACACACATTAATATACAGCGGCCTATGCACTGCACACGCGGCTTGAACACAATAATAATAATAATAATACCTAATAATATTATAATTTCACGGGCGCCTCGCGATGAATCAATAATAATATTGATAATAATATTATTATATAATAACAACAATAACTCTATTTCATATTATTTTGCGTATTGTTTGCGATGACAAATCGACGAACTATAATGCGACGTAAAAATAACTTTCTGTGTTTTTAATATCCGTCCGGAAGTGTTTATGCATTTTAAATATTATGAGGTAAACCGTTCGCAGTGTGTTTATATACATTTCCGTGTTCATATAATATTATATACATGTATATAAAATGTACACAGACGTACAGTTTTATTATTTACATCGAATAGCACAGTGCAAATATTTAAATTAGTGTTTGCTGTCATATATTATTATCATAAGCTGCATTTTTACAAATTGAAAAATGGATGATGCAGATTTATTACAAAATTATATGAACTCAAATATAAAACAGAACGTATATACGATATAAAACGACGAGGAGATGAGAAAAAGCTCATTATTATTTTAATAATAATAATTGCGGGATATATCTATATTACGGCATAATCGATAGTGTCGAAATTCTCTGTATATGCTTTTCCTTATTAAAAAATCATCAACGTTGATATATAATATGGAGATATAAAGCCATTATGAAAAAAAAAAAATTGGTACTTGTACTGTTTTTTGATTCAGCCTGTTGATATATAGGTAAATGGGCAATAATACAATACTTATAGAACTAAATATAGTTCAATTGTAAATTATTTTATAAGGTGTTAGTGCTAAAGCGTATTGCGTTAGTGCTTGAACAGTGGTCGAGTGTATATTGTATTGTATTTATCCAAAGGTATACAGGGTGATTCATTTAACTTAAAACGCTCATTATTATATTGAAAAGTGTTGACTTTATTCAAAAATGTTTTTCACACAGTTTCAAGTCGTTTTACAACAACATATTTTTAAAGATAGGTATAATATTTTTTAATATCTTTTATTCTCATGTTTATTTACTTTTTTGAACGACAACGTACAGTTTTTATTTCATATTACAAAGCAGAATATTAATTTTCTTAGTATTTGGATACGTCATACAAATTTAATTTCAGACGAGTAGCTTATGAGTTATAAGTATTTAAAGTATACGCGAGCGGAGTGGAATGTTACGCGGTTACCTTGCAAAATGTTGGTCCACTCCTCTGCTTTTCTGTATTTTAAATTAAATACAACACAAACATAAACTACTAATAAATTATTCGTCCAAAATTCGATATTTATATATCGAAAAACTACGAAAAATATTCTGCTTTGGAGTATGAAATCAAAACTGTATGTTATCGTTCAAGCAAGTAAAAGCTTAAAAATTATAAGATTAAAAAATATATAATAGATGTTCTTTTGTAACGACATGAAACCATTAAAAAAAAAAAAAAAATGTTGAAAAAAGTAAAATTTTTTCGATATAATGAGTGTTTTACATTGAATGAATCACCTTGTATTGTATCAATTATGTGATTATAATGTATTGTACCAATATTATATCATATTTGCAAACAATTAAACGATTGGCGTAAAAAAACGAATAGAGGCAATATAGGTGTGTATAGTAACGTAAAAGACGTTTTTTTTTGTTTGAGTACCTATTTTAATGATTGTAAATAAGAAAAGTTAGTCAATTATTATTATAATATTATATGTTCAGATGTTCAGTAACTATATTATTTATATAGCCGTGTATACTGTGCATTTATAAATGTATAATAATCAAAATAAAATTAGGCGTAGGACACATTATATACATATCTTACAGGTTCATCGATCACTATAATTATTTACTGCAGTATAAGTTTGAACAAAAATAATAATAATATATTATTACACTATTGTCTTGTGGTACTTTTGTTGCATATCGTTGGTATAAAATATATATGCATTATATAGGTGCGTTACCACATCGGTAAAATGCCATCGAGCATTGTCCACTATTTTTAACGATAAACGATAAACAATTAACGCAAACTTGTGTAACGTTCAAATTCTGAATAACGATAAACGGAAAAAATTGTATAACGTTTAGATTGTAAATAACGTAAAACGAAATTTTAATTTTAAGTGCAAGCCCTTGTATATTTTATTTATGTAATATTATAATACGCTTTTTCCTTAATACCTTTCATACCGTAACTATTAGCTATTATATTTTGTAGTAAATGTTTTAATAAATTTTATACACATTTTTCTCATTAACCCCGCGCACACAAACAAATATTTTAGTAGATGTGTATTTTCTCGATGATAAAACAAAAATAATTAAGAAACTGAAGATGTATAATACGGTCAATATTAACGCGTTGATTGGTTGGTTTTAATCTTTTAACAAAATATACAAATACCATTTCTTATTCTTTTTTTATTTGAAAATATTGCAAAGGCGCCTTTACAAAATATAGTGCTTTTCTGTTTTACGTGTACGCGTATTTTACAAGCGCTGATTAAATTTTACCAAAATAAATTATATATTCACATGCCGCTCTTTGCATATGATATAGTTGCGAACCGTCTACTAGTTCTCGACCGAATAACAGTATAATGGATCAAGTCGGAAGACCGCGTATTAGTGTAAACAAATATCTACTTCATTATTATATATTCTATTCTATATGGTGACCATTTTTTATAAACTGCACGTGTCGAGTGAATTAACTGTTTATTATTATTATTATTATTATATATTAGATAATAAATAAAGATACTTGTTTATATGAAATAAAACAAATACTATATCAATGACTTATTAATATTTTGAATTTTTTTACGTTATCTCATCCAAACGTTTAATTATAGGCAAGTATACGGTATACCCAATATTGTATTGTGCGGTTATTTGTTGTGAGCAAGCTTTTGAGTGGGATATGTCGTTCATTTTACCAACAATTTATAAATTCGATTAGCAAATAGTAACTTCACTAACAAATATTTGCACAGTTGACTTTTTTCTATACTGCGTGTTCATCAAATATTACACTTACATTTTTACAATAATGGGCAAAAAAAGAAGTTGATTATGGGAATATGCTAAACGAAAAGTATATAAAGCATATTGCAAATTATGTGACGAAGATAAAAAATAATGAATATTCTTGTGTTGGTGGAACAGCTGGGTCTTTAATAAGACATTTCAAAATTATGCATAAAGTTTATCGGCCAGAGACATCAACATCTAAGAGGTATGCACATTAGAAAATAATAAATATACATTTATGCCTATTATTTACTGTGAATTTACTTTTTTTTTGTAATTATTGCAAAAATAATTAAAACAATATATGTAGCTATTATAGATATTAGTATTGATTATATTATTCATTATATTAATGATATTAGCTCTATATTCATAAAAATATTCTTTTTATATTTAAGATCTGAACATTTAATATAAGTTCCCTCGTAAGCAGTGGCGCAACTAGCGGGTAAGTTGGCAAAGTGAAACTTTGGGGGCCCCCGATTTATCGGGGCCCCCTAATAATGCAAGTGGCTGCTCGGTGGACGAACAATAAAAATTGGTTTTTTTCCTATATTTTGTAATAAAAAAACTACGAATAGCTTAAAATGAGATAGTTATGCTATAAAGTATAATTATACTGTTATTGTTAATAGCCTATGAAATATATTATTATACTACGAGTTATTGATTTAATAATATTATAAAATCATTTTTATGGCCATTGATTATAAAATAGATTTTTTAATCGATATCATAGCTAAATATAAATGAGGGCCAAGAATAGTATTTTAAATATCCAATTTTCTTCCTATTTATAGAAATTCATTATCGCAACTTGACGAACTATAGTTGATGAGCTAGGGAGTGATGTCGTGGGACTGTTACTATTTATAGTAATTCTTATTATTTATTAGTTATTAGTTAATAAATAATAATACTTGTTCAATATTTATTATTTTCGTTTTTCATTCTTAGTTAACTATATAGTCGCCAGTTGGCTATCACCATTGTTTAGTGAACACTAAATTCGTAAATTATACATAATAAAGTTGACATAGTGCATAGACGCATAGTTATATTATTTAATATTATTTCAATACTATTTTACATAATAATTATGGCGTCAAGACAATACCCAAGTGGTTCAACCAAAAGGGAAATGAGACAAAAAACGCAAGAACAAATTAATAAGTATAGAGGTAGTCTTGATAGTTTTGTGAAAAAAAAAATCATTGAACTTAGGTAAGTTCATTTGTCTAATACTCTAATAGTTTTATATTTTGTTTAATTTAATATTTATAGATATTTATTTATTTATATTATACATTTCTGTAGAAACTACTGTTCTTCCAAGTAGTGCCTGTAGTAGTGCTGACTTTAATTTACTTGGAGAACATGTACATGTATATTAGCAATGATGATGATGATGATTATGATAATGTTAATTATGAATTTAACATTTTAGAACAACCAGGTATTTATTTTTTAATATTTTTATTTGTTTGTTAAAAAGTTTATATCAACAATGGTTTGGATTACAATTAAAAATAAATTATAAGTTACTATATTTTTAATTGTAGTTGGACTGTGTTGTTTTAACTGTTTCAAATGGAGTTATATGTAATAAAACCAATAGTGATACTATTTCTAGTTATGAATATAATGCATTACAGCCACTGGGAAAAATAATATGTTATATACCATGAAGTTTTTATTATTACTTTATAAATTGTTTTTAGTTTTTAAATTTGAAAATTGTTTTGTCTTTGGTAGGATTCAATATTCATTATAAATATCCAACTAATAGATTTTATTTTGAAGAAAATATTCAAAAATGTTGATATCAAGAAGTATATCATGTCATATGGACCATGTCGACCTGATATTGTATTTCCTATTACAAAAAGAAAAGATGGCTCATCTTATCATTTTTCTTATTATTATGTGAACAAACATTAAAATCTGGTGTAAAAGTGCCAAGACTTTGGCTATGTTATTAAATTGGTTTAGATTGTGCATACTGTGAGATATGTTGGCTCTTTGCTAATCGCCATTATTCATATTTTCAAAATGCTTGGATTATTGGCGTAAACGACTGGCAAAATTTAACAAATAAAATAACTACACATGAAAAGTCATTGCAACATATTGAAGCAAGTAAAACTCGTTCCTTATGGAAACAAAATGAAACAATTGACAAAATATCTGAACGTCAATATTCAGAAGAGGCTTTGTTTTGGAGAAACGTACTAGAGAGAATAATAAAAATAATTCTTTTTCTAACTGCTGGTAACACAGCACTAAGAGGCCATGAACACAAACAAAAATGTAATTCAGAACATTTTGATGGCGAAGGTATTAACTAAATAATATTAAATATCAAAAAATAAAATATTTTTATTTTTATTTCTTAGGTAACTTTATGCGTTCAGTACGGTTGTTAGCTGAATATGACCCTATTTTAAATCAACTTTTAAATAATAAAAAAAAAGGTAAAATATTTCAGTTGAAAGGTACAAAATGAAGTGATTGAATTACTTGCTACAAATATTCGAAACCAAATTTGTGATGAAATTAGAAATTCACAATGTTTTTCAATAATTATGGATTCCACTCAAGATATTGTAAAATTAGATCAAGTCAGTGTTGTGATACGGTATGTAGTAATAAATTATGATGATATTAGTATTAAGGAATCATTTTTGGGATTTTTTAAAATTGATAAACATGGCGCTCAAAACTATGAAGAATTAATTACTGAAATCCTACTAATGTTCAAAATAGACATCAATAAATGTAGAGGATAGGGATATGATGAGGCTTTAGTCATGAGTTGAGTATATAATGGAGTTCAAAAACGTATTAAAGATAAGGTCCCCAATGCGTCATATGTACATTGCTGTGCGCACAACTTAAATTTGGTTGTATCAGATGCTGCCAAATATTCACCAAAAGTGGAATCATTTTTTAATACCATACAAGCTATTTACAATTTTTTTAGCGGAAGTGCACCAAGATGGGCAATTTTAGCTTTTGGTGATGATCAATCACAAAAAATTAAAATTAAAGTTTTAAAAAAATTGTGTCCAACACGATGGGAATAACGGCACGAATCTCTTCCTGCATTAAAGTTGAGGTTTATTGATGTACTGAAAGCATTAATCAATATGTCTTTGACTAGTACAAAAAAAGAAGAAAGAACTACTAGTTTATCCTTAAAAAAAAAATTAGAATCTGTTGAATTTGTTTTATTATTATGTTTATGGGAGCATATTTTAAGACCATTGCATGCTGTATCAAAGACACTTTAAAACCCTCATACAAATTTACATAGTGCCTGTAGAAATTTAAAAAATGCTAAAGAAATTATAGAAAATTTAAGAAACAACTATGATATTTTGTCAGAATGCAAACACTTATGTGTTAAATGGGGAATTTCAATTAACTTTTATGTGAAGCGTCAAACATTTGCTGTGAGGCATTTTGATGAAGTAGATGGAGATCGTCGACTCAGTGTATCTGATGAAAATTTCCGTGTTAAAATAGTTTTACCAGTAATTGACATAGTACTATTTCAACTCAAATTAAGATTTGAAGGGTTAAGAAAGGTGACAGAATTTTTATTTTTTATTTCCAACTTCATTAAATGCATTAAGTGACAATGAATTGGCTAAAGCATCAATGGATTTTTTTCAATTATACCAGTCTGATATATTATCAGACTTTACTAGACAATTATTATGTATTAGAGATCTATTTGTTTCACAGAAAATCAAATCTATTAAAGAACTTACTTTATCTATAATAAAAAATAATATATGTACAACTTTCTTTGATGTATTAAGAGCTTGTATAATTTATTTAAATTTACCAGTAATAGTAGCATCAGCAGAAAGATCGTTTTCAAAATTAAAACTGATAAAAAACTATCTCCGAATAACATGACACAAGATCGCCTGTCTAATATTGCAATGTTAAACATAGAAAAAGATGTTGGACGAGGTGATAAATATATTTGCAAATTGTAAAGCCAGAAAAGTCAACTTCTTAAAATAAAATTATCAAAGAAAGTTTAATTACCAGATATAACTAATTTTTTTATTGTTTAGTATTTTTAATCAAAGTTCATTAAGTTATAAAGACAAAATTACATTTATTAATTAAATTATATATTTTGTTTTATATCCATTTTCAAAAAGATAATATTATTTTGATACGTTAAATGTTTTATGTTTGTAAGTATATCTTCAATTTTTTATTTTTAAATTGTATTTACATTTTTAAGTCACAAAACAGTTAAGTTGCATATATTATGCTATAATAATTAATAACTAAATTATGTATCTAATTTAAAATTGGAAAATGTGTTAATTTTTTATATAATATATTGTTTATTTTATAAAAATAAAGAATTAAACATTTTAGTCAAGGTGACTATCAATAGAAAGTATCTAAGCCTTTTATAAAGAATAACACTTTTATTTTTTACTAAATTATATAATTGAACAGTAGGCGATGATGATAGGTATATAAAAATATATACTATACTTAAATGTATATTTTATATTGGAACATCTGAATTGCATTAGATTATAATATGTACTATATTTTAACTATCAATAGTTGATTTTCTCTATTATTGTTTTTTCTCAATATTATGTAGAGCATTTTGTAGATGATTTTTATAAAGAGCTCTAGAAATATTAACACATATTTTAACTTATAAATTTATATATAAAAAAAAAATATAGCTTATAGAATTATTTTTAATTTTATAAAATTATTAACAATAACAATGGTTTTGATTATCTTATGGGAGGGGAGAATACAGTGTACCTTGAATTGTTTAACACCGTTTACATTTTTGGGTAGGGACTAGGGGCCCCATTTTATATTTGACTTTAGGTCCCCCAAGTATCTAATTGCGTCACTTCTCGTAAGTAGGTTATGATAGATGTAAGAAATGCATTCGTACATCTATTTTTTTTTGATATTTTAAGTATAAATTTGGACGATAAATTAGATATTTATACTAAGAATAACAATTTAGTTATTTAATTATAATTAAAAAAATATTTTTTGTAGGGATTTAAAACTTATTTATATATTATTATATTAATTATATATACAATGGATTTTTTAAATCATTTTGATTAACCTATTTAGTATTTACACCGTTCTACGGTAAGGCGGTACCTATTGACATAAAAGTTATCAATTAATAAATTTTATTATTGTTAACAATAATAAATGCATTATTTTTGAAAAAAATTAAACTAATAGTATAAATCTATCTAATACCATAAAATATCTTTGACTGACTAATATGATAAAATTAGGTACTTATTTTCTAATATAATATTGGCTGACAGTTCGTCTCCGATCAAAATCGTCTACAATGATATATTATTGAATTCAAATATTAATTCTACTGTACAGCAGAGCGTTACTCACTTGGCCACCTTTTTTTTTATTTCATTGTACTTAATTTGTTTTATATATTTTATTATACTTATTTAACCAACACGTATCTATAGATTGATTTCATCAAATAATCTAGATCATTTGATACACAGATTCATTAACAAACAGTCAATCGTCATCTTCAAGTACCAACAACAGTTTTACACAACCAAATCAACATAATATAATATCAAGAAAGCGTCACCGTTTTTGGTACATGATAGTGATATTGATCGTAAATGTAGTCCTGAAAGAACAGAGTCAATTCATAAAGCGTTGGCCAAACTTATTTCTATGAACCAATTATGGTTAAACTCTGGATTCCATCGATTTATGGCCATCGTAGAACCAAACTATAAATCAAAGAGAAAACATTAAAAAAATACTACACTTTTTTAAGTCAACCGTCGAAGAAAAAATACGAAATGATTTAAAAACTGTTCAAAATGTTGTATGCACATCAGATTGTTGGTATTCGTTGGCCCAACATTCTTATATAACTGTAACTGCACATGCTTTAATAATTATTAGTCTCCAATGTTATTTACTTTAACAACTTAAGAAATGGAAGAACGTTATACAGCTTTAAACATAGCAGACAAATTAGAAAATTTATTCTCCGACTGGGAAATTAAAGATAAAGTTACGACTGTTATAACAAATAACGCAAAAAATGTAGTAAATGTCGTTCAATTACTTTTTAATACAACTAATTATAATATTTCAAATGTGACGTGTGCGGCTCACAGTTTACAACCATCTATAAATAAAACAATAGAAGATTCAATTTTCGAAATAATTAATCAAAGCGGTAGGCTAGTAGGACATTTTAAACATTCGAATTTGGCAAAACAATCGTTATCAAATAAACAAAAAGGATTAGGTATGCCTGAACAGTCTTTATTGCAAAGTTGTAAAACACGGTGGAATTCAATCTACCTAATGTTGAAACGTTCTGCTGTTATGCCTGATAGATTTATAACTTCTACACACATAGCCCAAAAATTAGAAATTTCAGAGCATCAATGGTTAAAAATAGAAACTCTTGTAATTTTTCTTAAGCCATTGCTTGTTATTACGTTACTTTTATGTGAAGAAAAGCATTCACCGACTTCAATGGTAAGGCCATTGCTCAAAAAATTGTTAGACAACCATTTAAAACCACAAGATAATTACGACCAAAGTATAACTTATTTTAAGCACATTATTATTTCTGATATTCAAAAACGGTTTAATCTTAAGTGGGATTCAAAAAGTAGAGTTTCTATTCAACAAATCGAGTCATTTTTGGATCCAAGGTATAAAAATTTGGATCATAAACCCATATTTGCACGAGAAAGCATTCGATCATCCGTTATGAATTTATTAAATAATACTAAAACTGATGCACATAATATAAAAACACGACACGAACCATCATTTCAAAAAAGTACACTAGAGTTCCTTTACGTTGATGATGCCACTAAAGTCAACGATTTGACGACCGAGTTTTAAAATTATTTAGTTGAACTTCTATTAATATTCGATTTGAATCAATTTGATTGGTGAAAATCTAGAGAAAATAAATATCCAGGAATTGGAATACTGGCAAAAAAATATTTATAAATACCCACCACATCAGTGAGTTCCGAACGATGTTTTTCCACAGCTGGGAACATGATAAATTCAAAAAGAACATGATTATTAACAAAAAATGTTAATTTATTGGTTTTCTTATATCAAAATCGGAATTTAATACTATAATAATATTATTATTTATATTATTGTTATACTTAATTATTTATAAATTATTATTTTTTTTTATATTCATAAAAGTTTCATCATTATTATGAATACATTTTTTATAATTTATCAATATATACTATTATAATTATTTTTTAATCTTGTGTTAAATCTAATAATTTTCTAACAATTAAGAAATTCATTAAATTATTCAAATTTGAAATAATTTTTATTTATATGTTTAAATTTAATTAATCATTCTACATTATTTTTGTTTTTAGTTTGTTTGAAAATCGTCGTTATAAATTAACCAAATGATTTTGTCAAATTTTCTTTAGATTTTAAGATGTCTTTATAAGTAAATTGTATGACTAATACTAATAATAAAGTATATATTAAAACACTAAAATACGTAAATATTCGTGTACACGGATTTTTTAAGTACACGATTTTATGTTTAGATGTTAATTTCACGTAAATACGCGAAGGCGTGAAAAGCTTAAAATTTTTTAACCCCAAACAGCCAAACACTATTTGAGTCTATAACAACTGTTCTGTTTAATATCCATTATTATCTTATTCAGATATATTATAATATTCAGAATTATTATTCTGTGAATATGGAATTACACTATATATCATAATAAATTATTATATGTATTAGGTACTTAAAACTTATTATTGCTATACAGCAGTAGGTATACATTTATATACCTATAACTATTATTTTCTCGTTTCACGTATTTTGTATAAATTTGTATTTATACGCTTTATTTTGATCACTTTTATATAAAAAGTTCAGAAACAAACAATTCGACTACAGGTACAATTTAGTGAGTTTCTATTTCGAACATATATAAAGCATAACTTATAACATAATAATTGTATTATTATTATTATTATTAATTTGTATTTATTATTATTATTTTAATATTTTCGATTATTAGTGTTTTTTTTCTGTAAATTTATTCTATAATTATATGTTTTAAAACTATTGTGTTTTAAATTTGAAAAAGAATAACTTAACATAACAATAAAATTAATTAAGTAACTCAAGTTACTGCGTATTATATAACATGGAAAATAATTTAACACGTTATAAGTTAGAGATTACTTAACTTTTTAATTTGTTAATTCCCAGCCTTACTATTTTATATATTTATATATTTATAAAGCATCTATATAAATAATTATAATCAAATACCTAAGGAAATAATTTTTTTTAAATAATGTAGTTATTGTCAATAGATTACAATTTTCAGCTGTCATCATATAGTATCGCATATAACAGCGTTTATTTGGGAATTTATGAGTAGTATACGGAAAATACGAAAATCGAATAAGATTTCTTGCTTTTTCCCAAAAGATACAACATTCATGCACAGCCAACGCTGCACTTTCCCTAATAAGAAGGTTAACAGTTCGCATATTGTAAAAAAATATTGAAAGCACTTGATCGTTTGATAGAATCTTGGAACCGTGAATTTGAGTATCTTCAGTTCCGATTAAAAATATTTTATAATCATTTCTGTTTTTTTGACATTTTTTTATTTAAAATAATAAAAAATGCGATTAATTTTAAATTGTACAACGACAAACGATGGTAAATGTTAGATCTTCACTAAACAGATATTGCGATCAAACATTAATTATAAGTTACAATTGTGCCAAAATAAGAACCAGACATATCCTGCTATTAAGACATAATATCAAAATAATTAACTATACGAATAGGTATATAAATAATAGGTATTATAATATAATAGGTATTATCTAATCTATTGATATTTAATTTTTATATACAAAAATATAAAGAAATAATTAAGTGAAAGAAATTAGATTAATATATTATTATTGTGAACATTATATTTGTATTGTGATTATTTTGTTGCCAACGATAATATGAAGACAAAGATACATAAAATTAGTTGATAGAAAATTTCATATAGGAGTTTTGTAAAATTGTTTTAGCATGCACTATAATTAATAAGTATGAAAAAATACCTAAATTGTGTTTTTTTACAGTCAAGGTAATATACTTCACGAACCAATGGAAATATTAAAAACTGTAATATTATAAAAGTTATAGGAAATTTAATTTACTTCAAAATATATAATATAAAAAATGTCGATATTTCTAAAGGTTAATGAAATATTTACGGAAATGTGGAAAATTTTCGTAAATATTAAAAAATGTAGGGAGTACAAACTTAAATTATAAGTCGGCACGGGTTAACCTTAATCGATTGGTTTCAAATTTTTTGCAGTTTCGTTTTTATACATATACGCACTCATTTAAAGGGTGAGACCAGAAATATGATATTTTTTCATCATATATAGTTAAGGAACACCTTAATGCGGACTACCATTTATTTTACAAGTATTCTAAATGACGAATTGTAATAATTTAAGTCCAGTTACACAAATACAACAAATTATCAAAAAAATTAAAATAACTTCAAAAAAAAAAAAAAAATCGTGTAAAATAAAAATTATTTAAAATCTAAGTATATCATCAATCCACAAAAACTTCTGTTACACCTCTCAAAAATTCATTAAATAAATCCAGTTTATTTATACCCCGCTACCATGTTTTCAGGAGATGCCTGCAGTATATGTATTATATCATTTATTATGTTAAATTCTATACCACTTAACACTTATATTGGTTTTTGCCTTGGAAAGAGATCAGGACTTGTATCACACATATTTTTAACTACTTCTTTTAAACGTAATGGTCTCCATAAACTATCGATCCACCGAGTGTATGCTTGTGTAATTGGATCAACAAAGTTTTTACTATGATTAACTGTATTATGCGTATAACTACGTTGAGGGATTTTATTTTATCTACGTTGATCACTCATCAGAGTGCATAATAGAATCCAATACAATCTCTCTTCTAATAATTCCATGCAAAATTTCCTTGTCTCACTTTTCAACAACATATATTTTATATCCATTACGTTTTATGTAAGGAAAAAATATAACTTAACGTGACAATACGATTAATTAACTCATAAGTCACTGTATAACATGTCACTGTAAATAAAAATTTAACCCATTAAGTTGGAAGTAACTTTAAAAAAATAATAACTCGTTATGTAACTATTAGTTAAAAGCATATAGACATAATAACTAGTTATTGTATCTATGGTTAAAGTTATTTAACTTTTTAACTCGTTAATGTGTGCTAGCCTTGTGCGTTTTAATGTTTTCATAATTTTATTGGCACTCCTAAGTCATATATATATATATATATATATATATTTAAATATATCAAAAGTTCTGTAAATCAAAGTTAACCATATTATATTTACCTAAAGTCCACTGTACATAATTTTAGGGAAACGTTATCTTTGTATCCAGTCCTTTATAACTTAGTTCGTGTTCAGTAGCAAAGGTTTGAAAATTTAGAAACTTTTTAATCATTAATCGTTACTTATTATTAGTTATTACTCATTACTAACGTAAATTATTATACGTTGTGATGTATATAGGAAATCTCCTGAAAATTTTTCATAATAAAAATAAAGTGAGTCAAATTAATAAAAAAAAAAATTTTAAATTTAATAAATATTTTTAATTTTCACTATACCAATGCGGCAATAACCAATAAATGAATTCAAATTGTATTTAAAAAAAGAACATTTAATTTTTATATTACATACATTTCAGATATTTCTGGAATTTTCCTCTAAGAAATTTCTCAAAAATTAAACTTATAAAATTTTACAATACTAATTATACGCAATGAAATTTTCAACATTTTTGGATTCATTTTAAACTATTTATTACACTAATATATTTACATCGTTTTCCGTACTCAGTATTGACTTTAATTCGATAACAGCTATATAGTAATATTAAGTATATGAAATTCGATAAATTGTTACTGGAAATGGACGGATGTCTGGTACCTATGTCCTATAATTCGGCGAGTTAATGAATACTTACAGAATATCAATATTATATATAAACCACCTAGGTAGGCGATCCACTGCATTAGAACAATATGCAAGCAGTAAATTATCAGGTAAGCAATCCACCTGTGATGGATTGCGGACGCCGTGAAGTGTGTAAGTGAGTAAAATCAGAATTAGGTACATGAAAAACATTACGACTGTTGCCCACGCCAAAGATTTGTTTATTTTCTATAAATTTATTTGCAAAAATGTGTAAATGATATATTCTTACTAATTATAATAGTTATAAAATATGTAACCATTGAAAAA
The DNA here is from genome assembly GCA_014851325.1 of Pentalonia nigronervosa. NCBI lineage: Eukaryota > Metazoa > Arthropoda > Insecta > Hemiptera > Aphididae > Pentalonia > Pentalonia nigronervosa. The sequence continues at coordinate 95,482 of JACXSJ010000381.1, forward strand.
TTCATAAATAAACAGAGATATACGTCTATGGTTACCAGTAGCAACCATTTATAAACAAATATTTTCATCGTAGATCTCAAAATCCCTGTGTGAGCACCTCCCGGAGTTGGCCTCTATCTTTTTAAATTAGCCTATCTTCTTCTCAGAGGTCTAATCTATCTCTGTCCCAAATTTAATCGCAATCGGTTGAACGGTTTGGGAATACATAAAGGACAGACAGACGTTTATATATATAACGTATATAGATAATATTATACAGTATTTTATACGGCATATTTCATTTAAAAATATTTGTCACTTTTATTAAGTAATAAAAAAAAATTCCAATTATTTTTCCACGGACAATATGATTTCTACGAATTATGATGGAAAATATAAAAATAATTTTTTCAATCTTTGTACGTGGGTTTCGAACATTTTGAATTCCGCCAAGCGGTACGATACTTAGTGTTTGGGTGTATTGGCGAGTGGGTAAAATAATTCTTTGCTCTGTGTTAAAATAGTCCACCAGTTCATCACGTCACTTGTCCACCATAATACCAATAATATTTCTCAATAACGATTTATGATGTTCAACAATTCTTTTAAATCCACCCATCTGCATGATGTACATAAAATGAATTGGTAATCGAAACCTTTGCAGATTTGCTGTTTAATTAAATACAGCTACAAGTCATGCCAGCAATTTATATCATATAATGGATAATGTGAATTTTACAGATATTTTGATATTATCATCGAATGCCTTTAGTGATAAGAACATATCGCGCCAATTCGTTATCGACACTCAAGTATTTTTTCTTATAAGTCACAGTTCTCAGTTTTGCTTTAATGCCTTGTACACTAATCTCTATATAGTCGTTAATATATGAAATTATTTATGTTAAGAAACAGTTAATCTGTATTAATCTGTTATGTTATTAAATGCCAATGAAAAACGATGGACGACAGTACCGAAGAAATCTTTTTAGACGACTTTCATTACACAGATCTGATAAAAGTATTATGATTATTTATCTAATTATGAAGAACTAATAAATGGTTTACCAAAAATGTCTTAATTATATTTATTTTACTGATCATGTAGAAATTAGATGACATAAAACAAACCGTTGATGATTCAAACTATAAAGGAAGTAAAGAATCCTCCATATATAAATTATTGCAGGTACTGTTACATATTAATCATTTCTGAGAAAACAATTAAATAGTAAACATTTAAACGATTTTCAGGATTGCATTGAAATACTGAACTCTGGGAGAAGCTCTTTAGAATGTATCGAGGATGGATCTTGTTTATCAAGCAGTATAGTTACCAATTTCTTGTCATATGAAAAAGTCATAATTGCTTTGTTTAAACATTGTTCGGAAAGTAATCTGATTTATGGCGATTTCATTATGAATGTAAAGCAATTGCTCACCGAATTATTCAAAAAGACGTCTGAAATACAGATATTATTTTTTAGTATCTTAGAAAGAATGGAATTTGATTTCTCGTTGAAAGGAGACTTAAGCTTATTGCTTAAAGGTAAGCCATATTGATACTTATCTGTTAATTTGACTACCTTTACGATTTTTTGATGAATTCAATTATGTTATTGTGACTCTGGACTATAGGACTACAGGTTAACTGTGTGTAGCATTATTTTAAGAGCATGCCAGCTCAATATTTGTTTTTTATTTCAGTCCCACGCCCAGCATAGATTAAAAGCATTTTTCTAAATTGTTTTTTTTTTATGATTTCAAAGAATTTGTCATACCTATTAATTTTATATTTTATTATTAATTAACTTTGTATTTGGCATTAATAAAAAAATTGTTTTATTTATTTAAATGAATATTAAATTGTTTTGAGACATAATTTAGACAAATTGATATGTTAAACTCTCAAAAATATTATCTATCAGGGTGACCTTAACCGTTAAATATTGGTTCGGTTCCATACTTTGTTTTTGAACTTTATTTGTGATAAACGTTAAATTAAGTTATGTTCAACAAACGGTTATAGATATAATATTATGAAATAAATGGCTTACCGAACATTTTACTAGAAAAACGTTAAAAATGTTTATGTTTTTGAATATTTTGCCAAAAAAACATTTAAAAGTTTTAAGTTCTTGAACGATATAGCTAATAAACGTTATAACATTGTTCGTTCTTGGACGTTTAATCAGAAGAACGTTTTGTAATAATACATTCATGAACATTTAATCAGAAGAACGTTTTGAAATAATTTGTTCTTGAACATTTAATCAAAAGAACATTTTAAAGTTAAACTTTATGGGCATATCGTTATTATGACATTAATTTATTAATATTAAAATTTTTTAGAGTTTATTTATTATTTGGATATTATGTGTCTACTTTACAATCAGTAATTTGTATAGACTATATAATATTATATTACATTATATCTAATCTATACTTGGTATATGCCTATACCGATAGTAATATCGATAGTAGTATACAGATAAACAATACAAAAACTGGATTTATATTTTATCATTCTTACGTAAAACGTATTTTCTTACTTTTTGAATCTATCAAACAACAGTCACAATAAGTGTCATTTATAGTTTACACGTGTAATTGTGAAAATAATATCGTGAGTTTGTGCTTTATTAATTAAAGTATTTTCATTAATTAATATTATTTTATACGTCACTAATAATTATACCAAAGATTATAAATTGTGATAATCCAGTGAGACGGTATTTCAAAACGCACGCAGAAGGTGAAATTGGTAACCTGCAGTCTATATCAAAATACAGAATTGCAATAAAAAATTAGTAGTAAGTATCAATTTACTAACATAATAATAAGTCTTACATATTATATATAAAACATTTTACTAAAATTTAAAAATTTGATACAAGATTTTCCATAAGTTTTACTTCAAATATCTGTAAAAATTAATTCTAGAGGACTAAAATCAATCATTTTTATGAGCATTTTTAATTTAAACTTTAACGAAATTCCGTAAAACAACGATTCAGCCTCAAACGATTTTTGTTATTTGTTTTAATTCCAAAAGTACAAGTTGTAGAAAGTTGAAACTTTCACCAGTTATTTTATATTTTTATATGACATTTTCTTAACACAATTTTTTTTTTCAAAATATTTCGTTAATTTATAAGCTATTAATTATTCAAGGGTAAAATCATTTGGTAATTTGAAGCGCCACTTAAAAGTTTTTCATATGGTGGAATATCAGCAAATATTATTAGAGGCTACAGATGAATTTAGTACAGATACTATAAATTCCGTTTCTATGTCATCCACTTCTTCAAATTCACCTGATTTATTTCCACCAACGCAATAGAGAGTAAGATACTTAGTCTAAGATATCATCATTTTTTTTATTTAATGGTTATAATTATAAACTTATATACTTTTATATTATATTGTAACTCGTATTTTGATTTCTTTGATTATAGTTTATTATTAACAAAAATTTTTTTGTTGATGGTCAGTGCAGAGAAAACCAAAAAGTCTTAATAAAACGTCAGGCAGTGATTGATGGCTGTATTGAAATGGTCACAGTCAATGGTAGACCATTAAGGATAATGGAAGACTCTGGTTTTAGAAAAATAGTAGATCCCATTTTTCATTCTTTTGGACTTACTATGAACGCTGACGTTGTGAGCGATCATATTTGTAATAGGGCAAGTTTAGTTTGTAAAGCTATAACTGACCAATTGAAAAACAAATGTTTTTGTATAAAAATGGACACTGCAACTAGACTTGGCCGTACTATACTTGGTATAAATGTGTAGTTTTTTTATGAAGGTACATACAAATTATAAATAATTACTTATTCATTCTATACTAATATGAATAATACACATTAATTAATATAATTCTATAAATTAAAGCAGAAGTAGTCAGAATATATTTTTATTTTATGCTAAAATTAATGTCAAATAACATTAGATTGTAAATATACTATATAGTAATGAAATTGAAAATTAAATTATATAAACCAACTGTCATATTATATTTTATATTTATTTGTAATTACCCAATGATCCTTCAACTTTTTATATAATTAATGAATTTGTACTCTTTGTTTTTATAGGAAAAATTATTATTAGAAATCTGGCTACGGCAGAAATTTATGAAACTACATCTAACAACTTAAAATGTGCCATTTTAAAAACATTGGAAAAGTATAGCTTAAGTCCGGAATTTATTTATTCTATAACAACGGATAATGAAGCGAATATGTTGAAAACTGTTTCATTACTTTGTGAAATGAATAGGACTTCGAATATAATGAAGACATTTCTAAAAATGAGCATGGCTTTGAAGATGATCAAGTTCACATTGACGAAGAAAATAGTGGCAATATTTCTGAATGTTCTGATAAAGATAACAATATAATAAATGAACAAGAAAACGACAATAACCCAGAGACATTACCTTTAATCGTCAATGATTTGGGTGCAGCAGTCAAAACATCTAAAGTCTTCAGGGATATACGATGTGCTACTCACACTTTACAATTGTCAATACTAGATGTATTTAAAATGAAAAGAGTAAAATCAATTATAAACAAATCACGGAGTTTGGTAAAGACGTTAAGATTACCAAAACATTTGGAAGCCCTCAATAATATGAATTTGAAACTGCCTGTAATTGATTGTGTAACTTGATGGGGGTCAATATATGATATGTTAGAAAGCCTTTTAAGTTGTCAACAGTTTTGTCAGGTGTTTATAAACCATCAAATGACATTAAACGTAGACAGTGATTTTTGGACAACTATAAATGACCTGAAAATTGCTCTTGGACCAGCTAAAATAACTAGTTATTTATTGCAGGATGAGCAATTATACTCTGGAGATTGTTTACTTGAGTGGAAAAAATGCATTATTAACATCAGGAAAATAAGTAATTATTACAACATTATTAATTCAATATATTGTATAAAATTAAGTATTATTTTTATTTTATACATTAATTGTATTTTATATTTTTTAGATTCATTTATTTCAAATACAATTGTTGAAGCTATGCAAAGACGAGAAATTACTTTATTTAACTGCAATAGTTTCAAGTTTGGTATTTTCTTAGATGGTCGTGTAAATGTTTTATTGGATGAAATTACAATAAGAGAAGCCAAAAACCATTTGATATTCTTGTCTTCAGAATTACATAATGAGAATAATATTGATCTTGTTATTATTGAACAGCCATCTATTTTAAGTAATCATATTGAAGACAATGAAGTAGATGACTTAGAGCTTGAATTTCGTACGGCTGCAGCTGACCGGAGAAGTGGTTTAGTTAGTAGGCAAGAGCAGATTGTGTTGGATATTCAAAATGAAATTGTAAGTTTTATGCAACTTCCAAGGAAATGATATGGACCTCACAGAGGACGAGGAGTCGTGAATGGACGAAAAGGAGCTTTGAAGTCGCGGTAGGATAAAAGCAAAAACATTATAGATATTTGGACAAAACTTAAAAAAAAGTATCCATTGATGTATGAATGTGCTATGGTTGCTTTAGCATTGCCAACTACTCAGGTACGTAATTACAGTAATGGCTAATTATTTACTATGAATTACAACGATATTTCTATTGTCTAACACAATTTTATAGCCTTTGATTTAAGTTAATATTTCAGTTCAAAAATATTTGAAATGTTATAAATTATAATATAATGATTTCATTTTATAATACGACTTATACAACTTAATTTTTTTTTTTTTTAAATAGGTTACAGTGGAACGTCTTTTTTTCAGTTTAAAATTTATATTGAATGATCAAAAAAATAGGATAAACCCAAGTTTACTGGAAGACATAATGGTTGTACGATCAAACTATTTATTTGATAGAAGTTAATCCAAAATAATATGACTATTTCACTATAGTATTTATTGATTATTATTTATTCATTATGTTATTATTGTTATTAAATTATTACTCATTAGTCTTTAGTTATTATATAGGTAATAAGTTATTACCAAATACCAATATCATCTAAACTAAATTATCTCATAATTTATTTTAAATTGATATTTATATTTAATTCACATTTAAGATTAAACAATAAAAACATATGTATTACATGCGAGGACTACATCGTTTTTCAAGTTGTCAAAAATAAATGGTCAGCAATTACATTTAATATTTATAATAGCTGAAGCTTCTTTCAAAGTCACATAATATTATTGGGGTATACCCTAAGTCCTTATCTTAGTTATTACTTATTAGTAAAGATAGGAATAGAGAATACTATAATATACATTTATTAGATTTAATTTAAGTTTTAGTTCTTGATATTGAAGTATCTACTTATTGTTTTTGAATAATTTAAAAGCAAAAATGGTCAGGAGATAATAATTTTGATCCATAATAATATTTTTAAAGTTCAAAGAACGGTTTAATTGTGATATTCTCTGTGTTAAATATTCAAAGAGGGTATTAGTTTATTACGTTCTTCGTGTAATTGTTCAAAGAACATTTTAGGTTATAACGTTTTTCTTGAAAAAGTTCAACAAACTTAATAACTTATAATGTTTTTGCATATAGAAGACCCATAAAGGTTAATGAAATAATTGGTTTCGTTCCGTTGTATTTTTGTTTATGAACAACAATAACGTTCTTTAATTGTTTTTTTGCGTTCCATTCGGAACCCTGTTATCTATAATTTTCGTTATTGGTAATTTTACTCTAAAATTAAGTATAAAGAAAATTATTTTGTATGAACGTGTTGTCTAAGTTTGCAGTTGGCCAGAGAGAAAAATATTATGTTTACATCCTCTTAAAATATTTTTGTAATCATCAAGACAAAATAATATAAGTATAGGTCTGCCCAACAAATTTAAAGCATGAAGCATATGCCAATTAACTATTTCCTAGCAACTGCTTACGCTTAGGGTTACCAATTTACTTATTTTTACAGGATTTTCATTATATTTCAAAAATATCTATTTCTAAGTGTGATATGGATTTGTGATTTACATCTCGTCTATAAAATGCTATAATTAATACTACATAAAAAAATTATAATAATTTTTCTATTCATCGTTAAATCCTAAATTTTTGTGGTAAAAATGTACATTGAGAATTGGTTTGTTGTCAATTGTTCATTCTTTTATATACTTTATGCTCCAAGTTTTGTTGGCAGATATATTATCGTATGCTTTGTGGATTACAAAATGTTCTAAATATAGTATAAGGAAATGTTAACCTGAGGTAGTCGCAATAACATATTGAAATGCTGAATTGATTTTACTTTAAAATTGTATATTTGAAGTAGTTGTGTAACCGATAAATTTATTGTTTCATGTTAATAATATATTGTTGAATACAAATTTATATATTATAAAAAAATATGTAAAGAATATCAATATAATTATTATACAAAGATGAAAATACTAAATAAGCATTTGAATATTTGTGTGTCTACAGTGTTGCAGTACATTTGGTATGGTGCTGAAACAGTATATAATGTGAGTAACAAAATGATGGCTACTCATTGGAAAGCATACATTACCATGTTAAAGAAGTATGCTACAGAGCTAAAATACCATATTATTAATGATGAACCAATTAAGTTTTTATGTTCTGAAATTAAGAAAACAATCTCATCTTTCCACTACAATGATGAAGCTTCATTGAAATTATCAACATATATGATGAGTGTTTTAGTTAAGCTTTGCTCATATGGTTGTGTATTAAAATCAAATAACATATTGGAGCTTATTTTATTCTTAAATAGGTGTGAATATCCTTATAATTTAGTACAATTTGTGTTATTTTATAATTGGTGATTTTTTAATTTTTTATTTTAGTTACTGGCTATCTGATACACAAGATGCTGTCGCCGTCAAAGATAGATTATCACAATTTGTCGATCAGTTAGTGTTGTTATTAGATGATACATTTGTGGAGGTAATTAAAAATAATTTTTATGTATTTATATTGAACAAAAAAATAGTTGTGAAGCCTAAATAAAAAAATATACTTATAAATAATTTGAAGTTACAATTTTGTTATATTTTAGATATTTCAGTCAAACTGCCAAGAAATAATTAATAGCAACTCTTCAAGTCGAAAGATGTCTGCCATGCACATTGCAATGTTGCTAATAAAACGTTTAACAATAATTCCTTGTGATCAGCAAGCTCATCAGATTATTTGCATTGTTTTTAATTTGATAAAATCTACAGATTCTGTAATGTGTTGTTACAATATAGATATCTATGAAGATTTACTGATTAATTTAGCGTCAGTAATTTTAGTATCTAATTACAATTTGTTTGAAAATATTGAAAAAATTTTAATTCAAAATATTCTTAATATTGAGTATTGGCCAGCCATATTTAGTAGTGATTTATGGATTATTATTATGAGGTTTGATTTAATTGTTTTATTTAAAAATACATACAATTAATTTGAATTTTATTCTAGATATTTGTCACCGGATGTATGTAACTTACAATTTTCTAAATTAGCCAGACTTTTTGAAGCATTGATTGTTTTTCCATGTTTTACTCAATGTCCACAGCATATTTATCTTGAAATGTTGTTGAAAAGACATTTCTCTTTAATAACAAATAAAAATCAATTAGTGAATTGTTGTCCTCAACTAAAATTACCAAGTTTGAAATCTGCTATTGGAATACTTCATGTTTCAACACTTTCAAAATACAATCAATTATCAGAAATGGTACCACATACTTTTTCAGTTTTGCTTCTTCACTTTTTTTTTAGTTGAAGTCTTTTCCATTATTAATTATTATTTAAATTTGCAGTGTTATTATCTATGTTTATTTTGTATACTATGTTCATGGAATTAAATAAATTATATTAAAATAATATTATGTAATTTTTTGATAGATAAAGATCATACACATATTACCTGAGCAAACAAATTATGAACACTTAAATGAGGACATAATACATTTATGGAGTTGTATTAAAGATGAATATCCACCAGAATTCATATGTGCATTAGTTGAAGTCAGTATTGGTTCTGAAAAATTACTTAAAACAGTTATTTCAAAGGTACAACAATATTAAATTAAATTATGGTAAAAAATAATACATTAAAAATATTAGTATTTTATAATAATATTATATTTGTTTATTATTATTGATTATTAGACTACTAAAATATTGAGCAGCTATGTTTATGATGATACTACAGAAATGAAACGATGCAGACTACGGTTGATACAAGCAATATTATTACATGTGCCAAGGTTTCAAGAAAAACTTATAGTGGACATTTTTCTTCAATACTTGTTTGATCATCATCCATTAGTACAACAATGGTCCATTGAAACCATAGTGTATATTTCCAGTGTTACTGAAAGTCAAAATAACTTAATTTCTATGCTCTTTAAACAACCTGAAGTTAGAACTATTATAAAAGATTATTTGGAAATGAAAATCAATCATACTTATAATCATAAAGATTTTATACAATATTTTGAAGAATTGTCCGTATGTGGAAAATTTCAACATATGTGTTCATTTAGTGGTAAATTAGGTAAGGTATTGGATACATTAAAAACAGATATTGACTGTTTAAATGATACTATAAGTAAAACACAAATAACGGCAGACGAGTTGGAAAGATTAAAAGAATATTCATCCCTTTTAAATAATATTTTAAAGGCAACAAAATTTAATATTGAAAATGTTTAATGTTTTGAGCAGAATATAGTTATTTAAATCAATACATAGAGTGATATTTTCATTTTATATTAATAAGTTATTATTAAAAATACATTTCACATATTATAATATTTTTCTTAATGTATGAATTTGTAAAAACATAAATTAATTAAAAATCTATCTATTAAAATAAAAACAAGGTATTTTTAATTTTAGATACAATTAGAAAATTTTAATTTAATCTAAGATTCCTATTCAATATTAAATTAAACTGAAGCAAGTTTTAATATTAAAATATTTTAAATATGAGTTCATAAAAAAAGATTCAAAAGTTGTATGTTAAACTCTATATAATGATATTGATCAATTGTTGTTTAAGATCAATCAGTTTCAATTTTTGAAAAGGTTTTTAACTATTTATGAATAAGATGGAATATCAAGATGACCTAATTTCTCCACCTTTGGACCCGAAAGAACAAATACATTTTTCAGATTTGAAAATTCATGATTTAATTTTAATCGGTGAAGGTACTAAAAGTATTTTTAATGTATATACATTATCACCAGCTTAGGAACCATGCCTACTACATCATTAACAGCTATTATTACTATGACAGCAAAATATAAATCTATGAGTAAAAACCATGATCACAGACTATGTATTATTAAAAATGATAAAATATAAACATACCTTAAAAATAAATCATTATCACTTATTAAGACTTTCAATTTACAATAAATAATATTTTAACAAACAAAATTAAAATATTAAAATGGTTTTTTAAAAAAATGTATATAACAATAAGTGTACAATTTTATTAGCATTTTGTTGTAAATTTATTTAAACACTTTAGTTATGGTAATCTTGTATTTTATAATCAAACTATGAAAGATTATGTTATAGATTTAATCATGTATTTAGTGATGTATCAAAATTATCCAAAATATTGAGTTTGAGGCGGTCTTAACTACTACATCAGAGACGTACTTGTCCGCCTTTTTTTGGAGTTTGAAGTTTTAATTTTGAAAATAATGGATATTTAAACGAAGAATAACGATTTTAGTTATTTTGTTCTGATATAAAAATATTATTCGCGGGACATTGAAACTTTTACATATATTATTATATTGTACCATATACATAAAGACTTTTTCAAAATATTTAGATTAATTTTGAGGAATTGCCTATTTATATCATGAACCTATTTACACCGTTTTACAGCAGTTCAGTATTGATTAAAAAGTTAATAACAATCATAACCCATAAATACTAATAAATATATTGTAATTAAAATAATAATTAGGTGAGAAAGTAGGTAACAGCTTTACTATAATATAGGTGTCGAGTATACTTTGTTATTGAGTAATTTATTGTAATATAAATGTTATGTTTTGAAAATACTGTCTGTCAGTCGTCCTCCTATAATAATAACTAATAGTATATTTTATGATATATTTTTATTGCTAAACATTATTATAGTAATACATTTTATCATTAATTGGTATGATTTAGATTAAATTCATTTTTCTGAATACATTACATTATTTTATTGTATAATTAATATTTAATTATTATATTCCTACCTATAATAGTTTATATTTATACTATAAGTTATTAATCACTTGCCATAAAACAGTATGAATAGGTTAATGGTATAAATAAGTAATAATAAAATTAATCTACATACTTAAGTGTTTTGGAAATGCCATTGTATGTATAAAATATAATGATATACCTTCTTATAATTTAAAGTCCCCATGAATTATATTTTTAAATTACAAATAACTAAAATTATTATTCTTTGTTTAATTATCTAATATAATTAGATATTAGTTATTTAATTTATAACCTAACTTCAAAAGTCTATAAAAATATGTCAATAAAATATTTTTAGATTTATTGGTCTTAGTATACTGACTATTTATGAGGAACCTTGTATTAAATTTTAAGTATGAGCTATCAAAATAAATATTAATTTATAGATTTTTGATTGAAAATCTTGCCCAGTAAATTGATTGAATATAGTGTAATTCTATCTAAGTGTAATGTAATAATTCTATGTTTAACAATTATTAGTAATATATTTTGTTATAAATAAAATATTAAAAACACGTTCATATTATTATCAATTGTAAATTTATCAGGATTTTTAAAATTGTATAAAACTTAAAAATTGTGTTTACATACTTGCCTAAAATCTATATATGTCTTTAGTGTTTAGGGTATTAAGATTTAATGAAAACATTAATTAACGAAAAATGACAATGTTTTTTTACACAGATATATTTACACAATACGTCTGTCACACTACGTGCACCGCGGTGTTACTATAGTGGTTGCGGTGTTGTCATGGAGTGTTCTAGAATTTTCCTTTTATAGAATGTTCGAGAACTCTCGCTCATACATGCATCTTATATCGCCTATCCGTCACGAAGATTCTTGACCATAGTCACTACATGTCTTATGTATAAGGTAAACAGTTACATAAGATAGTACACACATAGGTATATATAAATTATAAAACTGTGATTTTATTTATCTACTAAAAAAAATTACAGCTGAAACTTTAAAACAAAAATATATATTTTTTCGTTTAATGTTTGTCATTAAATACAAACCAAATTACAAAAAAAAAAGCATCAATACAAAAACATTCAGTTATAAATTAAATAAACAAAATATATAACCTTAAGAATAGAAAATACTTATGACAAATTGATAGATAATTCAATAGTTGTCATAGAATACGTTGTTAAGTAGTCTATGTTAGTCGTTATTCTAGTTTATCCGGAACTTCTCTTTTGTTGACTATAACCAAAAAATAAATAAATATAAACATATATCTTTTAAATATACTTTAAGTGTAAAATAACTACTACAGATAGAGTATTATACATATTACATTTCTAATAGGTACTGTATTATTAACTATAAAAAAATAGTATAGATACTATAGTGTAATATACTTAGTATAGTAATATAGTGTAGTATAGTATATTATAATATAGTATATTTATTTAGTATAGTAGTATAGGTACTATTTGAATAATTCTGTGTGCATTTGTTATAATAAAATTTATTATAAAGTATTTATATTTAATATAAATATACCCTATTCAGAATAAGAAACACAGTCGGCGGCCGACTACTGCGCATGGGCGTGGTTTCATTGAAAACACGATACTGGATCAACGCCGCCGGCTAGAGCGTCGCATTAGTCTATTTTCGACCAGCATTGTAAAACAATAACTTAAAATACACAGTTCAAAATTTAACGGTAGTACGAAGTCTGTCATGGTGAGTCAACCGGTGGTTGTATCTTGTAAGTCGGCACGGAGCGTCGGTCGTCGTCGGTTCAGCAGCCGAACAGATTTTGATTAAGTGGGGGTAATAATAGGCATTGCCTGACTGCCGCCGACGAAAACTGGTCGTCGCCGACTGTGTTTCTTATTCTGAATAGAGTATACTTTCTAGCATACAAATTAATGTATTAAAATAGTTGATATTTTACCAAATAGATAGCGTTAGTAGACCGATATGTACTAATCTTTGAAGGAATGTGATAGAAAGGATAGCATTACCGTGGCAATTGCGGGCTGGTTCCCCGTCACCTGCCCAACATTTCGTTTCAAGTCCGCCATATCGTCTTTTAGACCGTGCATCATCACGATGATTGTAAGCAACAAGTGTTTGAAATATTGTTCCGCAACAGTTGGCATCACTATAATAGTTGTCTCTTTCTCCCATGACGTGACAATGCAGGACTCGCAACGTAGAAGAATATTTCTTTCACATCGTGGTCTGTATCTTGTCTTTTGTTATTGATGTTCTTTATTACGCAGTCGCATCCATTTAAACTTGAAGTACTATTGCCCAACAAACTGACGTCAAATTTCAACTTCGAACTTAATACTCTCGTGATCCTTTATTACAATTACTATGTAAGTATTGTCCATTATTATTTCACTACTATTCATTAACACCATGTCTGTTGAAAATATTATATTTTTAAGACTGTGTTTAGGCTAGGTTAGGTATGCCAAAATCAAACGCTCATTATAAGTACACAATGTCACAATGATTCGACAAAAATGTATACTTTTAGTTATTTATTTTGATTGTTATTAAAACTTAGAAGCATTAATACATTTTTTAACTTTTAATATTTATCTCCTAATGCCATAACATCATATTTAAGTTATTTGAGTAGGTGCTTTAAATAAAAAAGGAATAAAAAATATAATCTATTAATTGTATATAACTAATACAGATGTTTATTTATAAATAGCTAATGCCAAAATATTTTTGTTATTATCATGATTTTAAATGATTACAATAAATAGTATTATGTTCGTATTCAAAATTAATGATGTATAAAATAAACTTTTTTTAAAATTTTTTAATTAGTATGATCCACTTACCATGTACATTTTATATAATTTGATATAAATTTATGTCAAAATATTAGTACTAAATGTTTATTAAATAAAATTGTTTTTATAATTTTATATAAAATTATATGATATGAAATCAGAAGTAATTATGTTTTGAAAGGATTTCCACAACAGCATAATCATAGAGCTTAAATTGTGCTTTAAATTTAGTTTGCATTAAAAACTTTAAATATATTATTAATAAATAGCTTAAATCCAGCTTATACAGTTGTGATGGTCATTATCACATATAGTTGGAATAATTAGAGTACTTCTATTAGTGCTTGTAAATAAAAATTAATTTTATGCACAATTTATGGTTTTATAATTTATCTTTATAGCGATATTGGTATGTACAATTTATAATTGATATTAGAACCCATCTGTATTTGTTTGAAATATTAATTATAATTGATTTTAAGATTAAATTAGAAATATTTGGCAAAAGTTCTAAATGTGTATATCATATTTCAATGTATCAAGTTTTTATTTATTTTGTATAAGTTATTATCATAGCTGTATTTATAATATTTGACCTATGAGTTATATTTTATAGAGCAAAGATTAAAATTATATTTAATGGTCTAGTTCTTTTATCACATATAAGTATATTTTATTTATTCTTAGCATAGGAATTGCACTTGGAAATACAAATTGCTTGATCTATAAATATGTTTTTTCTAGTGCAATCATGGCACAAACCGGAGTTGAAATGTCAGAATTGGAAGAATTAAAAACCAAAAAATTATGGCATCAATTGACTTTAAAATTGTTGGCCTATGTTAAGGATACAAACACTCAAAAAAATATCGATTTAATGAATTTTTACAATACATTTATTCAACCATTAATAAGCAAAATGAATTATTTTACTTTGATTGAAATTGTTTCAAATATAGTTGCATTTATCAAAGAACCAAAGGAAGCAATTGCATTTATAGAAACTCTGGAACTCGAAGTTAAAGACGATGTTAAAGCTTTAAGTTTTGCTAAGATTTTAAAAGGTGAAATACATTTAGATAAATTGAAAAATCAACAAGACTGTTTAGTCGTTATTACTGATGTTGATAAATTGTTGAGTAATCTTGATGAAATATCCCTTGTGCACAGCCGGTATTATTTGTTGGCCAGTCAATTGTATTGTGCCCAAGGAAAGCACACTGAATACTATCACACTTGTTTGAAGTATTTGGGTTCAATCGACTTGTCTACTATTAGCCAACCAGATCAAACTAGACACGCATTTTTATTGGGAATTTCTGCATTATTAAGTGATGATATCTATAATTTGGGTGAACTACTCATGCATCCCATTTTAGATTCGTTGATCGACACAACAAACAATTGGTTTATAAAATTTTTAAACGCGTTCAACATTGGAGATATCACTCTATTTCACAAAATGAAACAATATTGGGTTTCCATACCTGATATAGCAGTTCAAGAACTTAAACTCAGACAAAAAATTTCCATATTTTGTTTGATGGAAATGGCATTCAAACGACAAGCTAAAAGCAAGTGTCTATCATTCCAAGAGATTGCATTTGAGACACAATTGCCATTAGAAGAAATCGAATGGTTGGTGATGAAAGCATTGTCAAAAGGTTTAGTCAAAGGTAAAATCGATGAAGTCAGTGAAGTTGTATACATAGAATGGATTCAACCAAGAGTGATGACCAAAACACCAATATTGGGTATGATTGATAGAATGGACAAGTGGTGTTGCGAAGTCAAGAGCATACAGGACAAGATGCAAGATGAAGCTTAAGATTTTTTGAAAGTTTAAACATTATATAGTATATTTATTATCTATATTGTTTATAAAATTAATTATAACATTCATAACACAAAATATTATTTAATCCAATGTATTTTATAAGATTTGTTTTGAAACATACAATAAAATTGTGTTTAACATATTAACGATAGTGAATTATGTTTTTTATTTTGTCATATCTACCGTTATGCATATTTGTAAGTTGTGTAAATACTATGAGTGATATTTTTTCTTAAGTTTTTTAATAGTACCAAAACTCTTTCTCTTCAATAATTCATTTTAGTGGGTACTCAAACTACTACCTTTTATAAGATCATATGATTATGTGCCAGAAGGGCCAATTATATATTTCTGATCTGTGGTCTGTTAAATTTGTGAATTTCTGATCTCTGTTAAAAAGACTTTTCAGTTATTTCCTCGACAAAGAAGTAAAACAAAATAGTAAAAAAACAACTGTCAGAAAACAGTACTGGAATTTGGCTGGCAGACATTCAAATCAATAGGTATGCACTCACAACTCTGCAGCATTCATAAAGGACATAAAATATTCCTAAATATATTAAAAATTGACTTCTTTAAAAATGTAATAAATCTCTACTTATTTACAATTTAATAGGGAATAAGTATAAAAAATCTGGTAGTTTCGAATTAAAATATTAATTTGTTAAAACGTTTGTGTATGATCATTTAAATATTATATATTTATATAATACATTCATATATTGTTTTTAATATACTTATTAAAATTATATTTATTTAAAATATCTCATAAGTAACAAGTTCTTAAGTTAATTTATCAGCAGTTAGGTATGAGAATAAGATTGTTTTTAATGAATAAAACTCGTTTTGTGTGATGTTTATTTTTTATTTTTAACATATCTAAATTCGAGATTAGATAAGTTATTTATACTAAAAAATTAGCATTAATAGTTTTAAATAAAAAATAAACAACATTAAAAATGTTTTTACCATCAATAGAAAAATTAGCCATTAGGGGTACCTACCTAATGTAATTGTTAATTTAATGGTAAGAATGTATGTTTATAAATAAATATGGTATTAATTTTTAAAAACATAAAATATCAAGAATTTAATAAATTATAAAATGATTAATTTAGGTAGATCAATTAAATTATTTTGATTATAATACAATGATTTATAGTTCATATCTACTTATATAAAATTTTCTTGATTTTAAGTATCTGCTATTTAAATCAAAATAATATTATAAGATAATGACTAAAAAAGAATATCAGTAAAATGTATACATAGTTTTTTCACAGACAAAAATTATATGTTTAAATTTTGAACTGCGTACAACAAAATATAAATACTTAAATATTTCTAATAATTTTCATTTTAAATACCGTATAAATGTATAATAATTTTAAAAACTCATACTGGTTTAATACCTATTTAGAAATAAAGTGTAAAAGATACCCTCATTAAAATTTTTTTTTTATTTATTTTTAACTAAACTAATCATCATTATACTATTTATGAAATTTGTATCATTTTTGTAATTTGTATTTTTTTTTATTATGCTTTGATTTTTAATAATAAAAAATTTACTTGAGACTTACCATGTATGGGTAAGATACATGGAAAAAAATATATATATATAGAAGATACATCAATACATAAATAGTCAATACAATTACATAAATATTTGAGTTCAATAAGAATATGGATTATTTTTTTCTGAATAACAAAATATGTCGAAAGATATAAGCTACAAATTTAGGTATCTAAGATACTGTCCACCCTTGTGTGTAGATATATATCAATACTAAAAGAAAATTATTATAAGAATTTAAAATGATTAATTTAGTAAAATAAATTATAATCAATAGGTTAATCAAAAAACGAATATTACTATACACGTCGAGATACCTGACATGTTATTAGTAATAACTTATTACCGAATTATGATATATACATTATGATTTCATTTTATTATTTTAAGTACATTTACACCCATAATATACTTCGCTATACAGTTGTTAACGCAGTAATGCATATTATGGTTAATCAATATGCTATATTGCTACTTCAAAACACTGAGTCAGAATGTCAAAACTAATATATGCTGACATATTGTATAATAAATAATAATTAAAAATGATCTCGAAATATATATGAAAAAAAAAAAATGTATTCATAGGAACTCTTGAGACTATTATAATCACTAGTCTTATTTGGCCGCCCGCCTTGCAATTTTTTCGGGGCAACGGCCCCAAAGTTAAGCAAAGAACGTGTACGATTCCCAAATGCCCAAGAAAACGTCTAACTTTGTAACTCGGAACATTCTTCGCGCCTGTTGTGTTTTTAAAACTCATCATCTGCTCCCCGGAATCCAGGTTCAGTACGTGTGTTGAGTTGTGCATGAAGTACTTGACATTTCTGCGGTACTGTAGTAGCGAAGTGTGTACACCGTCGATCGCTGACCAGTCCCCGAGACACGGCTAATGGGCAATGGCTGCAGACAATCTTTGATCGTGCCCTGCGACAACAAGGGCACTCTCAACATCATTTCGGTTTTCGAATTTTCGACGAGTACAAGATTTTCAAGGAGGGAACTGGAGAGCGTCGATGCGCATCGGTTCAATATCGAGCGTTCAAGGAGTTACGCGTACGGTATGCGAGCGATACTTACCGACCCGCATCGGACTCGGATTTCGATACGAAATTTCGGTGCGTACCTATTCCGCATCGATACGCATCGGACTTTTCTTCTTGAAAATCTTTATTATCACGTCTTGTAGTGTGATAAACAATATCATAATCACATTAACAATATCACTGAATCACTTCAAAACAAAAAAAAAAAAAAAAAATACTAATTTTTAATTTATTTAGTACAAAATAGTTTTTCTAATGTAGTCATAAGACTAGTTTATTTTTTTTTATTATATTGACGCAAATTCTATTTGTATTGTGTTAATTAATGTAAGTTTGTTATTATTGTTATAATTTTGTGAGCTGGCAATAGTCTGCTGTTGAAACGTCAAGCGTAACATTTCTTGCTATAAAATGCAAGAAGAAGAAAACTTATGGTGAGTAATCATTACCAATGTGTTGCATAAGTATATATTGCGGCTATACTGAGCATAAGATGTCAACCATAAAAACACTAATTCTTGGTTTTAAAAATGTCCATTTGAGTTTGAAAATCATTAAATATTTTAAATGCAAATAATATGATATGTAAAATATCAATCCGCACTAGTTGTTTTATTATGAATAATTGATCTTTACTAACCGTATACATTCTAAAATATGTAGCGCCATTTAAATAGAACTTTTATGTTTTATTATAGGAATTCCATGTTGATCTCATTAAAAGAAAAAGGTGGGACCAGGTTACCAACTGATAAGTCTATGATTATAATAGGTAAATTATAATGAAATCAAATATTTATTCGTTTTAGGTACTTTAAAATTAATTTTTTCCAGGTGATAACCAATGTGGTAAAACCACTCTTGTAGCAAAGTTGCAGGGTATTGACGATCTGACAAAGGGAATTGGTCTGGAATATGCATATATTGATATTCGTGATGACTATAAAGAAGGTAGTTAGTACTTAGTTGTAAGGTGTTGATATATGTTTTTGGTTTAAACTAAATAATTAGAAACAAATTTTTCTAATTATATATAAGATATTAATGATTGTGAATCTAACATAAAATCATATTTTTTTCTAGATCATACGAAATTGAATGTATGGGTACAAGATGGCAACCCTAAATACTCGTTTCTATTAAAATTTGCTTTATCTGAAAAGAACTTTAAGAACACATTAATTATGTTTGTTGTTTCTATGAAAACTCCTTGGAATATTATGGATCAATTAGAAAGTTGGGCAACATTACTACAAGACTACATTGACAATCTACCAATTCCTAGTGAAGAACTTCGAGAATATAAACAAAATTGTGAGTGTTGATTATTGAATTCAATTAAAAAACAATTTTTTAAAGCTACTTAATTTTTATTATTGAAATTTATGGATTTCATTTACTTATTTACATCTTGGTATTCTAGAGAAAAACAATTATAGTTCTTGTCAATTAAATTATAGGTTGAAGTAATAATGTTAATGTAGACCTTCTGCTGTCGGTTAAATTATAAAAAAAATTTATAGAATTATATATATATATAATATGTCATCAGACATATGATGTTCATTTAATGCTCGATATTGAATTTGATTATAATACATATATTACTTTACTTAAACATACTCATTCTTTATTATAAAAATAATGTATGTTTTATTTTTTATAAGTCAAATAAGACAGCTAAACAAATATTTAACATTCCAAATAATTATTATTACATCTTTAGATAACCTACCAAATTCAATCATAATTTGTAGAAAAGTTAATAAATTACACATTTTATACATTTATTTTATTATGATAAAAGATTATATTTTAGTAGTTTTAAATTAACCCGTCGTTGGTGACGCTAATATTTTGACATCGTTAGTGACGTGTTAGCGTTTTGCTCACATATTAAATAAGACCATCTTGAAAGAAATAAAAACTATTTTGTTACTTTATTTATAAAAATTTATGCTTTGTATACTTCTAACAAATAATATAACACAAAATACTTAAATTTAGAAACTTTTAGGTACTGAAATATCCCATCAACTGTAAACAATTTATTAAAAAAAAAAAGCATAATATTAATACATGTTTTGAAAAAAATAAAAGAAATTGTAATCAACTTGTTAAAATTTTTTACTGTATAATTCTAAATGTGTACCTATAGAAATAAAAATAATAAAAACATTATAACTTATAACAAACATAAAAACAAAGTTATTTTTTAAAATATTTTCGTTCAATCATTCAGAAAAAGAGTTGTCCATATTACGTTCTTCTTCTACGGTACTGTCGACATTGGATGGAAATAACATGGACAGTTTATTTATAGATTAGCTAATTTTTACGTTATTATCTTCATTAGTAACTTGTATTAGTATATTAATAATATCAATATGAACAAAATAATTTTAAGCCAATGGTTCACAAAATAGCAATAATGTGAGCGAAATGCTCATAGCGTCACCAACGACGGGTTAACTTGTAAGTAGGTATTCATTGTTTTTCTAATATCATTTTTTTATCTGACTAAACATTGTTGTTTCTTATTTATAGACATTAAAAAGTGGAACGAATACATTGAAGAAAATGTTGGTGATAAAAATGGGTATTGGGAACCGTCTCTTGGAGATGGGGTACTTACAAGAAATTTAGGTTTAAATATAATTGTTGTTGTAACAATGGTATGTATATTGGTATTATTGAAATGTTTGTTTTCTTATTTGCATATTTTTATTAAAAGAATATCTTAAACACATGTATTGTCTCTGTCTTACTAACGCATAGTATGAACAATTTTAAATTCAAAAGAATACATTTTACTTTGTTGTTTTTAATATTGTGAATTGACTTAAATTGAAAGGTAATAATATCCAGGATCCCTTTCAACTAAAGCTCCCTATTTCACGTGTATACGTTTTCACGTGTTCACGTGAAATTAAGGTTTAATTCATAAAACCCGTTGCTTAAAATTTCACGTGTATTTTTAAAATTTTTTCACGTGAACCCGTTAATTTATATAATCACGTTTGTCACCATTGGTATGTAGTGACTATGACGTGTAAATTAGGCTTAACATTAAGTATAACTGTTTAGATACCTACGCTCAATAAATAATATTAATAATTAATGTTTTATATAATAACGTTTATAATTTAATATTTTTTAATAAATATATAAATACATAAAACAAATTTAACCAAATAGATAATGTAATAATAAATAATGTATAAGTAAATATTAGTAAATATTATAACAAATAGATACACAAAATAATGAATAATTATTATGTGCACAAAAAAATTTCCCAACACACCACTACTTATCCAACAACCAAATAAGATAAAACACGCAACGGGCCAAGTGGTGACAATACATTTAAAATAGTTGATATTGGGCATATTTATCATTCAATTTTCATGTGAATATGATTCAAATACGTGTTCACATGATTAAGCTTTCATTAATTCACGTGTATTAACTTTACGTGATTTAATTTGTTTCATTCACGTGATCATGGTATCCGTGAACACGTACATTCATATTCACATACAAAAACGATACCCCTACTTTAAACAGAAATGGCATCAAAAATATTAAGACCGCCACGTTGAAAATTAAAAAATTTTATTTTTAATGATGAACAAAAACAATATATATATATATTCTTTTTTTTAATTTAATGTCACATTTCAAAAAAAAAAAAAAATTAGGTAATTTTTAACATGTAGCGTTAGAAAAATTTACAACTCCTGCCATATAGGCTTTAAAGGGAACACATTTTGTAAATTTTAAAATACTCATAGCTTGCTTATAAAAAGCCTATACTAGGCTCTGAATAATGTTCTTACCTTTTAATTTATTCATAGATCAATTCACTCTATTATAAAAAAATAACATCAGTAAAAAGGATTTTTTCGATTGTAAAATTTGTTAACAATTTTGTTGTGTGTCAGTAAAAGTCCAGTGTTTGAATTTGAAAATATAAAAGAGGGAACAAAAATATAAAAAAAAAAATTGTGTATCTGAGAATTTAAATTTCTTATTGTTTAAGATATAAATAGAAAGGAGTATATTCAAATATTTTAAAAAAGATGGGGTTCTCTGTCTTCCCCGTGTCCTTAATTTTCAAGCACTGAATAAGACAAAGTCAATGCATGCAGGTACTATGGCTTCTTCAAATAATTGTATAACTAAATTTTAATTATTGTTTCTTATATTATTATAGACTGATTACATAAGTTTTTTGGAAAAAGAAAATGACTACAAGGATGAACATTTTGATTTCATACAACAAGCAGTACGAAAATTTTGTTTACAGTATGGTGCGTCACTATTTTATACATCAGCCAAAGAAGACAAAAACTGTGATTTATTATATAAATTTCTTACACATAAGATTTATAGTTTTCCATTTAAAACACCTGCATTGATTGTTGAAAAAGACGCAGTTTTCATGTAGGTTTATTTTTATTATCAATATTTTAATTTTAAGGGCCCCTAGTTTCAACTATTTATTAAGGAACAAATTATTGGCAACCTAATTCATATAGTGTTTCGGTGTAGTACAATCTTGTGAATGTGTAAATGGTTATTAGTAAGAGAATCCCTTTACTACCTGTGTATGAAAAGCACTTGCAGGTACATGTCATAGGACTAACAAATAATGAATTATTAGTTAGCTATTTTGGCAGATGTAAATGACTTCATGGGATTATGAATAACTTATTATTGTCTTTTTTTAAGACTTATTTTAAAGTTTGAGATTAAAATATTATAAAACTAAGTTCAATGTGAGTTTAAAGGATCATTATTCCCATAGAGTGTGTTGTTGAAAACAAAATGACATTAACACCAGACATCTTAATCAATTATTAAATTGTAATTTAAGAAAGTTATTAAATTTTATTATAAAACAAATTTTATGTTGGTTTTTTTAAACTTTCATAACATTCAGTGTTTGGATTTTTGTTTCAGACCAGCAGGATGGGATAGTATGAAGAAAATTAGTATTCTATATGACAATATGCAGACCATAAAACCTGATGAGTTTTATAACTCTGTCATAACAAAAATGAATACGAGGAAGGTTTGTATTCTGTGGCAATTCACACAAATATTTCATTTTATTACCTGTCTGTTTATTTTAGGCTTTTGCTAAAGATCATGAAATCCAAGCAGAAGATGAACAAGTATTTTTGAACAAACAATTAGGATTACTGAACCAGAGTGCAAGTCAACAGTCAGCGATTGGTATACCAAGGCAAGACTCTGTAATGAGATCACTGACAGGCGTTTCCAAGTCAGGTGATAGACGTCTATCGTTAACCAGTCAAGGGCAAGGTTCTCCAACAAAAAAGGTCAAATTGCTCCATAAAACTCTTGAAATTTTCAATGATTTGATTTTATATTTCTATATGATGTTATAGATTGATCCGGTAAAATCAGCGAATACATCGACCCCAGGTGAAGGAGTGTTAGCTAATTTTTTCAATTCCTTGTTGCATAAAAAATCTAATCAAAGTCCTGTTTCAACTAAAACAACAAGTAACACATTTTTTTCACTTAATGTATTGTCATATCATTATACAATAACAATCCAAATTATTTATTTTTGTATATTAAAGGTGAATTGTCTGGTTCAAAATCTTTATCTTTGGAGAGAACTGAATATCATACGGATACAGCAGCTGAACTCGACAGATTAGCTAAACGAACATTGAACTTATCACATGAAACGTCTACTGAATCAAATTTGTCTGAAAACGGAATCGAGGAACAAATCTCTACTACTTTTGGTGAAAAATCATCGTCGGAATGTTAATTCAGGGTCGATAAATTATTTTTTCTATTTTTGTGATAACCTAATAATTATTAACGTTTTGTGCAATTTTATTTATTTATTTTTTAGCTTAGAGTGAACATATAAAATATTTATTTATTTTTTTTTTATATTAAACCTATAACTATTGATTTAATATTTTTAAATATTATTTTTACTTTAATCATATTATTGCACGGTATGCGTTTACATTTCAAAAGAGTCAATAATTCTTGCATAACTTGGGCCAAACTTAGTTAAAGGAAATACAAGACACAGCGTTCCAAGGAAGTGAAATTATACGATATAATATTATAACAGAAATTTAATTCTTATTCTTCTATTTCTTTCTAAATCTCAAAGTTAATAAAATTATTATACATACCATTATTGTATATTTGGTTTGTTTATAAATTAAGTATATTTTTTGTTCAAATAACAAAACAGACCATTTTAATTTTTAAAGTTAATTGTGGGTCTTTTTAATAGAGCTCGCGATTTTGACCGAATATTAACAAACATGTGTACACGTATCTTAAACGTATTAATACCCGTGTAATTAAAATCCAGGTACACATATATTGATATACGTGTAATTACTCAAGAGTCCGTGTATTTTAATTTTGTATTAAATAATTATTTTATTTAAAACTTGTGGGCTGCAAATATAAATTTCATGGTTGTTCTACCTATATCCTAATAATAATATATAGTTAAACGGTAAATCTAAAAACCCAAATCTGTTTTGACCTTATAAGTGTATAAAATATAAATATCATACTATTATTATATGTTAGAAGATAACATTAAATACGTTTAAACTTTAATCGTGGTCTCATTACTGCGACTTAGTGTTTGTCATGTTCAATTTTGTTATCATGAATATTGTATAATTTAAGCCTAGATAAAATTTTGATTGTCATTTACAAAAAGAATAGTTTCGGTTTTCTATCCAACGCGAAATATTATTTTAAAAACCGTGTTATTTGCTATTTTATATTTCGTATAATATTTAAAACAAGAGAATTAAAAATTAAAATGAATAATAATCACAAAAGTTGGGTATTGCAATATGTTTTAATATATGCTTTAATTATTTCCTTAACTTTTTTGTTAATGTTTTATGTAAACTGTATTATTATTTATTATTTAAAAACTTTATTTATTAAAATCAGATTAAAAATTTATAAAACAATCATATAGTCTGGTAATACAATTTTTTTTTCGAAATTTTGCATAGTAAATTATTTCTACATCCACTATTTGGACGTATTTACATTGAATAGTAATGAAAATGTCCCCGTTCCCAAGATATTGTCCGCTGTTAGGAGGTATCCGTTAGGAAAGATTTTACTGTAATTATTATATACAAATATTAACGTGAACACATGGATACACGGACTGAAGCAAATACATAGGATTTCAATATTCATTTGCCCATGTATTTTATTTACACTGACTTTAACATCGTTTTGTTAAAAACACGGGTATCCGTGTTTTTAAATACAGGTGAAATAGGGACCTCTACTTTTTAATATGACGGAATGTGGGCAATCATTTTTGAGAATACAGGCAAACTATCAAATTAAAAATAGCTACATTTTATTTATATTGGTCTATATTTTATATCCATTTAAATATTTATTTATATTTTATTATTTTTATAGAAATGTATGAAAGTTTAATATATCTGAAAACAAGTTGCCCAATTCATAATTTTTTCTAAGTTGGATTTTATGTATTCTGTATAACTTATCATCAATATAATATGTGCATGTACTGCAAGTTAATTATAATATTTGAAGTATATAATACATGCCCCTTGACTATAGCTTTCAATTTTAACTAGCATATATATGTTTGTGTACTTTTATAGTTTTATACAATTTGTATTTTTTTTCCTATTTAATACTATATTATATTTGTTATTGTGGTTAACATGCACTTTACATTTTTATATGAAATTATAATAATACTTTTTATACACATTTAATAAACTATTTAATAGTAATTAAGCTAAAACTGAATAGTTTATG
The DNA here is from genome assembly GCA_014851325.1 of Pentalonia nigronervosa. Lineage (NCBI taxonomy): Eukaryota > Metazoa > Arthropoda > Insecta > Hemiptera > Aphididae > Pentalonia > Pentalonia nigronervosa. The sequence goes on from JACXSJ010000381.1 coordinate 121,796, forward strand.
AATAGTATGACGCTACTTAAAATCACATGTATATTTATTGAATTATTAATAAAATAAAGCTATTATAACAAGAAAATAAACAACTAATCATATTAATATTATAATGATATTTTGTATTCTATTATTTTTAAATATAGCGATTTATTAGAAAATTGAAAATGTCTTCTTCTTTTTAATTAATTATATAAATATTTAACTAAACTGTTTGAGCTTTAAGAGGTGTTGTGCTAGTATGTGTTGTTTCTGTCTTATGCACATAGTTGATATGTGTACAGGATTCTTATTGCAGTTTATTTATAGTTAATATTAGAGCAAATTGATCATAATATACAATTTGTAAAGGAGGATAATATAAACTGTGTTTGATCCAAGGTGATAATTAGTTAAGTACATGAATAATTTCAAATTTCAAATTAATTTTAATCGTTTAAAAATAAACATATTATATAAAAAAAAAATCTTGGCTCAAGACAGTTTATACTCTCATCTACCGATTTGATAATGCATGCATTTGATCTAATAATTAATAATAAACTGTAGTGTATAATTTATTTATTGTGGAACAGTAGATTTTATTATATATACTGTTACAAATGAAACATTTATGTTTTAATTCAGATAATCAGTATTTAGTATTTACTAAAAAATAAAATATGAAAATCTTACAGTTACAAGTACATTCCAAGAATACCTTCAGTATAGTGTTTATAAAATAAACGGTAAATATATTGTCATTAAAAAAATATCTATTTTAAGTACTCTATTGTATCTATTTGTCTGTTACCTACCTGTTTATCTAATTTTGGTTCACAAAATTATTTATTTGTTCAAAGTATTACCAACAGACTTTAGGTTATAAAAATATAACTATTTACTCAGTACCTATCCCATACATGTTTGTATACTCATTTGTCATTATTATTAATTATTAATTAACAGTTATTAGTTATTACTAATTACTATTTTGTTATTCAGAGAATTACAGATTAATTGAATAATATTTGATGTTATGTGTAGGTAACTATTAAATAATTAAGTAATAATTAAATTAAATAACAATGGATTTAATTATTATAATTTAGTATAGTTGGGAATTATTTAATAAACAAATACATAAAAAAATGTAATTATTTTATTGATTTAATTATTCAAGTGTATTAGGCATTTATAGCAATTAATTTTAATAAACATTTATTTAAAACTGTGAAACCTTTATTAAATTACTATAGGTAAGTTATTTGTTAGCTTTAAAAAAAAATTATAATTATTAATTTTATATGGAAAAAGGTATCGAGTCGGCCACTTTCATGAATGTATTAAATTTGTATTCAATAATATAAACCATTGTATACGACAGATGATTCTGAGCGAAGGCGGACTGTCAGCCTACATAACTAAGTCTATTTTAAAATATTATTGCTACCAAAATAATTCATTTTACTATTAATAATACAGTAGGTTGAATTAATTTTTGCAAAAAACATTGCATTTAAAAATGTCATTGAGTGTATAAAAAATCATAATATACTTTAAAAGTTTCAAGCACCTACAAAAAATGTTTTACAATGAATTTTACAGTGAATTAACTAACATTGTCGTTTTTCTTTTAAATATCTAATTTTCGTGCAAATTTGAACGTAAATTGTCTATAAAAAAATATTTTTTAACATATTTTTTTGATTTTTTGGTTACACTATTAAATACTTTCAAAAAATCTTATTTTAAATTTTCAATCCTTAACTATAAAAAATAATAATTATATACATTTTTAACTACAAAATAAATTGAGATTTTGATAAATTTGGTCAAAATTTAAAGTTAAATGCTTATAAAAAAAAAATTGTGCCTATGTATTTTTATTAATTTTAATCGGCTATTTTAACAACTTATGAGGAATTTTGTATTAAATTTTTAAGTTTTTTGACCGACTGAAAAATTTTTTATCGGCAATAATAATAATAAAAAAAAAATAAACAACACAAAAATTTATTATGCTTATAAATAGCTCAAAAAAAAAAAAAAAAAATCAAAATATTTTGAAATTTTATGGTGTATAGAAAATGTTTATAGAAACATTCAGTGAAAATTGCATATATCTTTTGTGATTCCTTTTGGTGTTACACCAAAAAACAAAAAAATCGATTTTGTCAAAAATTGGTTTCGCATAAAAATTCTCGTTTTTCCTTTAATTTTTTTGTTGTTTTTCTCAACGCGCTTGAAAACTATGGGGAATTTTTATTTTTGACTCCCCAAAGTACCTGCTAGATTCACTTGCTTACTGGAAAAGATGCTAATGAAGAAAATCGGAGCATTTTTGATGCCCTTAAACGTGGTGACAAATACAATAAAAAAAAAAAAACATATTATTGTAAAATTAATACATTTCTCACTCCGCTCAGAATTTAATAGTATACCAATAAAAATTATGCCACATTAAGTTTATTATAATAATTGTTTTAACAGATGAAAATTATTATAACATTATACTTGTAATCCAAACATATATTCTATTTTTTCGTTAGAAGTTGTTTGAACAAATGACAAAAGTTATTAATAGTTAAATAGATCTAGACATTATTATTTTGTGTCGTATATTTTTTCGCTAACAGTTATTTGAACAACTGGTGAAAGTTGATATTAGTTCAATAAATCTAAATATTATTATTTATGCAACATACGTTTATTTTCTAGCAGCATTTTGAAAAATTTACAGTTGTACATCGATTATTTTTTTTCTTTATACAGCCAAAGTAAACATAGTATGGCAACAAAATATTATATTTACAAAGCATATAAATTAGATTTTATTTTTTTGTCTGCGGTTGATCTGATAATTCGTGAAAATTATAGGTAAATTAATCTAGATATTATTATTTGTGCATTGTACATGTATTTTTTAATTAATATACGCATTTTAAAAATAGATAGTACCTATTTCAATAATAATATTGAATTGGGTACCGGTACACAATAACATTAGTGGTAATAAAATTGCATATAAAGTAGCAAAAAGACTAATCATTTGTTTATTTACTTTATTCCATGGCGGCAGTGGTAGTTTTTGGGGCGAGGCAAATGAGGCGCCACCTCGCTTAAAATTTTTAATTAAAAAATACTCAAAAAGTATAAAATTTACAATAATAATAATAATTTTTAACGTTTTTATGATTATATACACCGTCCAACGTCGCCTCTGCCGTTGTACTTGTGTACATACAATACACACACAAGCGTATATACGCGAATGCACACGACTGTTAACGCGACTTGTTTTTGCATCCCAAGAAAAATAATAACGTTAACAAAAACCACAGAATTAGTATCGGGGTGGGCATCACCAGGACAAAATCGAACTTGCGTTCATGTGCCGCCCCAAAGGCGCATCGGTGAAAGTATCAATTACCACCCAACGTCCACGTCGTCCGGCGTGTCGGAAGAGAAAAAGAAGAATTGTGACTGGCCGTCGTTCTGTCTGCCGACCAGGCCGTTCGCTCGCACGAACAGACGACAGGTGACAGAGATGGGCACGTGCGCGCGGTTTTGTCGTGTCCAATACTGGCCGGTCCCCTCTGGACATTAAATAAAAGGTATGGCGGTCATGCGTCCGGAGATAACTTATACCATTACCACGAGTACCATGAGAGGAGCTTCTGTGCGTCGGAGTCCCAAGGTCCGAGGGATAAGTTGCTTCATCGAACGTCGCGCTCGCAATGCCGATACCTACCCGGATCTTTATCATGAGTATTTTATTTGCGTCGGAAATCACAGGTATTATAATGAAATAAATAATATGATTTAATAATATTATAAATATTATAATAAATAATGACTTGTTTATTTATTTTGCCTGTTGTTGTGCATTTATGAGTTCATTGTTTATTCCATCAATACTATATATAATTATGTATAAGGCTGGGATTTTTATGCACTTTGCTTTTTTTTCCATGTATTTTCAAATCAGAATAAAAAAAATTTATTTTGCATTTTTTTTTTTATAATTTTTAATATTTAGGTAATTTTTTTCCCTTTTTTAAAATCGCTTTTAAGGTTTTTACGGCATTTAACACTAAATTCTGAATTTTTTAAAAATATGTTTTGAGGTTTTTGTTGAAAAAAGTAACTATAATGTAATTTTTTGAATAGATCCGTACGACGTAAAATCGAGATTACGAGTTGCGATTGAAAATAATTCTTTTTTTAGATTATAAGTCCATATAGAAGATGAGAAATTATGCAGTCCTGTGAAACTATTTATTAAATTTATATAAAAAAATATTTGTTGGTTTAAAATTAAAAATTTAAATGCATTTTATAGGTGCAATATTTTAAACTTTTAGGGAATAAAATTATTTTTATTTGGGCATTTTTGGGTTTTATTTTGAGAATCAAATTCCCAGTCCTAAATATAAGGTAATGATACATTTAAAAAATATATATTGTACAAAAAATGATTTTCTTATATTTGGGTTTCAAATTGCCCGTGCAGGACTAAATACCCCAGGTAATGTGTAATTGTCCGTAACAATGTAACATAATATAATATATGATGTTATATAGTGTTGAAGATGCCATAAGCAAACGAGTAAGATTTAATAATTAATTATTATTTTAGATAATTAATTTAATATTTAATACTAAGTTATTTATATTTATGTGTTTATGGTGAAATTATTTTTTTCTACATTGTGTTTTTTATTTAATCAATTTCAAATGTTTTTTTTATTTCACCTTCCTCTTATCTGCTTTTTCATTTTTTTAAATTTTTTACTGTTTTTTTTAATTAAATAAACAAATTATACACACATAATTATAGATAATATACATAACTTAATATTAAATATTAAATAAATTATTTAATATATTTAATATACTAATTAATTAATTGAATCTTACTCATTTGCTTTCGGCATCATAATTTTTTGGTTAATCAGAATTAGAAACTTTACTTTATTATCAGAATCAATATTATCTTTTTCTGATGTACTATTACATCATCTTCTAATATTGCCGGTGTATTTTGAGGTCCAAATAAATTGTCTTAAGTCCAAAAATTGTTTGATAAATTTTATTTTTACTGGTTTGACCAGATTTGACAAAACTAATATCTCTTAAAAAAATCAACAATTAATATTCATTGAAAAATGTATAACAAAATCTTAATTTGATAATAGTTTAAGATGTATTGTATAATACATGTATCAAAAATATGACATCACATAAGTGATTTTTTTGGTTTGTATAATTTTTTTTTGCGTCTAATCAAAAGGATTCTCTATTTTAGCTTCTTCAAATTTGATATCGGGAAAACGTGTTAAATCTTCATCATTGCTAAATCCATATGATGCTCTTAATCTGGATTCCAATTTCACAATTTCCTTGCACAAATCATTACATTCGACTGATTGAGTCATCATTAACTGTACATATTCTTCTCTTTTAGAAAAAATAATATTTTTTATTTCATTTTCAGACTTGATTTTTGGTTGAATAACAGTATTTGATTCAATATCTTCACAATTTTTCGTTTTACTTATAGCAGATGTTCTATAGTTTTTTAAAATAACACTCACATTTTTTATTAATATTCTCATCATTTTAATTGTTTGTTAGTGAAATTATTAAGACAATGAACAATTATAATACACTATTAAATGTTTAAAAAGAATTGGAAAAATTGAATATATTATGTTATTGACTTTACTACTACATCTATAAAAACAATTAGTTTATTAATTTCTGTATAGCCAAACACAAAACAAAAATGTATTTAAAAAATAATAATTGAAAATATAAAATGATTGGTCATCAGTAACAATCTTTTGAAATATTTAGTCTATCCTAGGAATACTGATTAAAATAGCAGAGTAAGTTACAAATCCGTTTTATACATCAGAGATTTTAATTATGAAATTTTATATTGCTATTTTCTGCATATTTGAAGTAATTTAGATTTTTAGTGTTATTTTTCAAGTTTCATCGCTGTTTTTTACTTATATGAATAATATAATGATTTATTTTGTGTTTTAAAATATAAACAGAGGTCGGCTATGTAATATGGATGAATGTATTAAATTTTAATTCAATGATCGATAAAATCATTGAATGCGAAAAACGATTCTGAGCGAAGACGGTCTGTCAGCCTACGGATTTTGTAAGTATATGTTAGTAATTAATTTTACTATTATACATATAGAAAGTTTCATTTCATAAAATTAATTTTTGTCGAAAACATTTGAAAATATTATTGCGTGTATAACATACTTTAAAAGTTTCAAGCACCTGTAAAAATATTTTTAAATTACAATGAAATAAGTTAGTTATTTTTCATTTAAATATTTAACTTCGTCCAAATTTTAACTTAAAATGTCTATAAAAAATAATCATGCTAATACATTTTTAAAGTATTTTGGTTTTTTATTAAACTACTTACGAGAAACATTGTTTAATTTTTCAATCCTTAATTATAAGCTACGCTTATTAGAGAACATTAAACATGTGCTGATGTGTTATGTACCTATTATTATTAATTATTTTATAGATAACATTTCTATAATATATTCAATTATATACGTATTATCATAAATAATATAAGTTATAATTGTTCAAAAGCAGTTGAAAAAAACGGCGAAGACTACAATGCTATGATTTTGTTTTCTGAAATCCGATATGAAATTAACGGTGTAGAAATATCAAAATTAAAATCTCCTGGAATATTATCGAGTCTTAAAGGTTTTTGCTCATGCACTTCGAGTAAACTGAACAATCTACAATACATAGATAAGACATAGATAAGGATACCAGTGAATATAAACATTTCATGTTAAATAACAAATTTGCTGGTTGTATTCTACTCAAACACTTGTTTCGATTTTGAGAAGATTATAAAAAAATACTACTCAACTGTAATCAACAAATCATTTTAAACAGATCATATACAGACTTTGATGCGTTGTACGTTTTGAAAACCAATCTTGATGAAAAACTTAAAAAGTAGAGATTGAATTGAATAAAATTATTTGGAAGATACCGATCACCAGGGTGAGCGACAAAGAAAAAATAAAACTGTTAAAAGCATTAGACTCTCGTAAACCACTTGTATATGCGTTGTGAAATTGGGACTTGTGCGAATACCCAGTTCTTTCTCAAAACACTTCTCATTCATGGACGGTTAAATCAAGCAGTTTCCGCCAAAAACCTATATTTGCATTAATCTGATTTTAAACCGTTTAAAAACATAATTTATTTAATTCTTCCAGACAATTTGATCACTACTATCTAAAAAACCTTAAAGTACACTTAAACTTTGTTGTATATCCATATGACGATTTCCGTGCAGATTTCACAAACAAAATTACAGCGATATTGTATAGGGCATATACAGAATTCCAAAAATCAAACTATGAGAGAGAATATAGTGAACCTCTACTTTTAAAAAATATTTTTCAGCAATATGTACCAATTATATTCGTGGATTTATCACGACAGAACGACAATGTAAAATCATCAAATGTAGATTTACGCATAGAGTTCGAGAAGGGCTCGTCTTTTAAACGGTGCCTACTAACATCATCGGAACATTGCCGCCGGCTGAAACACCAGCGTCTGTTTACGTAATAATTATTTCACGCATTTCTTATCGTTTTATTACTATTTTTGATAATAAACACGAAATGATATACAATATAATAAAAGATAATTCATATTATGAAACGTGGCAAAGAAATTTTTCTCAAAAAAAAAATCATAAAAACGTTAAAAATTATTATTGTAAATTTTATACTTTTTGAGTATTTTTTAATTAAAAATTTTAAGTGAGGTGGCGCCTCATTTGCCTCACCCCAAAAACTACCACTGCCGCCATGGAATAAAGTAAATAAACAAATGATACCCCTATATTAATGTTCACATAATCGAAAAATGTTGCGGAAGAATTCTGCTATGTACCTAGCGATACATAACTTTTATAACTATTAATAAATCAGCAATGACTTCGAGGGTAAGTGGGAATTATGTACGTTTCAATACAAACCACTTTATAAATAATTACTGAACTGTAGACGCGTCGGGAAAAGACAAAGCTAAACCGACCATAAAAATATTTAGGAATTCAACACAAGAAACTCTGAAAATAGGACAAGAAAAATCGTGTACTTAAGACGAGCATATATTAGAATAAAAGTAGAAATGCACTCAGAATTATGTTAGGGCATGACCAACCAGCAATGAACCAATAATATTCAAATCACGGATATCTTGTTAACAACAGAAGACGGCCTCGAACGACCACTTAGCTATCTAATCTGAATATTGTCAAATCACATTAAACATATATCATTTCAAACAGTTTAAAACATTATATCATATTGGTCGTGTGAACTAATTCTGTGAAATACATTAAAATACGATAATGGATGGTCTAACCCAGTAGTTCTCAACCTTTTTTGATTCATGTCACCTTTAGCCACTAGAATCAAACACTGCATCACCCTAACATCAAAATAATAAACAATCTTAGATGTATATTTTAAAATTATTCTTTTATTAAAAAAAAATACAGTACACAAAAAAAAAACATGTTCAAAACGTTGACATTTTAAATTTAAACAGATAAACTTTAAATTAGTAGTAAAAGGGTTAAATAAAAGGGTTCCGTATCCAGTCGTAGTGTTCAACGTTTAAGTCTGGAAAATAATGTTTCAAAGACATTTGTAAAGCCTGTAAGCGACTCCGTATGATTTTTAGAACAGTAGGACTGGAGTTTTTCTGGCCCGTAAACAGTGGAGATATAGTTATATTCCCTTTATCCAAGTTTGCACACCACACGGACATTTTTTCTTGAAAGGTTGAAAGTTTGTCGGTGAAAATTAAAATATTTTCTGATGATCCTTACAAACTAGAATTAACCTGGTTAAGATATTGAAAAATATCAGCCAAGTATGCGAATTTTGATATCCAGTCGTGGTCTTCCAAATAACATGTAAATTCATTGTTCTCCTCTTCCATGAAAAACAGCAAAAGTTCCTCTTTCAGTTCATAGAGACATAACAGAACCTTTCCTCTGGATAACCACCTCACTTCGGTATGGTACAACAAATTTGTGAAATCAGCATCCATTGATTCACAAATTTCGGCAAAAATTCTACTTTTTAGGGGCTTTCCTTTAATGTAGTTGACCATACGAACGGAATTACTCAGAACGGAGCTGGTCTTAGCTATGCCGTGCAGTCGTCCGAATAGCGCTGAAGTGTTTTTCGCTTTTTCCACAAGACGGGAACTGAATTTCATTTTGTGGTCAAAAGTGACTTCCATATCCGGTATTTGGCCGTTGAAGTCATTTTTATTTTCAGGCCTCCAATCTCGAGAGCCAGTAACTTTATGAGTTTGCCTTTTAGCCAAGTCTGCGATTTTCCCGCTGAGAAGGTAAATTTGTGCTGTTTTGCTCATTGCGAAGCTATATCGAGAAGGGCGTTACCCCGTGTTGTAATCTTACTACGGTCTTTACCAGAGACAAGCAAGGCTAGATCATCTGCATACGCAATCAGTTCTATATCCTCGGCAGTTCCTCTTTTAGTTTGGGATTCACCGCAAATTTCCAGAGTTCCGGCCCGTACTCGGAATTCTGGGGGCATCCCTTGGTAAGAGTCTTGTCGAGTTCCTGGTCCCCTATGTTCAAATGTGCTCGGCAACCGTCCAGGTAGCTCTTTGTTATTTTTACAAGCCCGCTACTAAAGTGCGTACTCTGCATGTCCAAAATGAGCTGGGCTAACCATAGGCAGTCGAACGCGCCTGAGATGTCCAGGAAAACCGCAATAACGAACTTTTCATGCCTGTTTACGGATCAGTCGAAGGCGCGGTCCATAGCATCGATTGTGGAGCGGTTCTTTGTAAAGCCATACTGTCGATCCGACATATGGCTCTTAGTCTCCTCCCAAATCCTGGTCATGATCACGTGTTCTAAAGCCTTCGAAATCACGGGTAGGAGACTAACGAGTCTATAGAACTTTAGCTCCGACGGGTTTTTATCTTGGGACTTTCTAATAACTACCGCCTGCGCGTTCTTCCAGGTCGAAAGGAACCGCTTTGCCCTGAGGCAAGCGTTGAACGCGTCGGTAATAGTTGACGACAATACCGGCTATGCCTGCCTTAGGACCCCAGCTATTATGCCGTCCAGGCCAAGTGCCTTGTTAGGCTTCATGCGCTAGATTGCCGCTTTGACCTCGTCTGTCGTGCACATTACGAGAGAGCCAGAATTAGCATTTGCCTTGGGTCATACCGGTCTGAATGCACCGCATCGGTTTGAATGCACTAGCCATTAGGTCAGTGCAGGACTTATCGATGTACTCAGTTCTAGATATCCAGTAATAGCCAATACTTAGCCAAATATGTGCCAGTCTACATGTTTCGTAACGAAACTGAGCCCTTGTGCCGGCCTATTTCTATGGCTCGTCTGAGCCCCCCAGCCCAGTCACCTTACCCCAACGGCCGGGACCGCACTGTGGTCTGAAATCCAGTTTTAGGTGGAAAAAAGTCCATTTTTAAATTTGGTTGAAATAAATATTGTTTTTCATTAATCCAATATATATGTCATATGTAATATAAAAATAGTATCTAAAATTATATTGAGCTCGTTAGACTGCTCAGGCGATAAGAAAATTAGATAATGTTTTCGTGTAACTGTTACTTTAGCATTTATTCTCATTCAAGTTTTGTCTATTATTGTATAAGGTGTCCATTTGGTTCTTTTGTTCAATTTTATTCATTCTCAAATAATAAATGGACAGCGAACACCTAGGTAAGTGTTTAATATACTTAATATGTTTTTTATGATGATAAAAAAAAATATATATATAAGTATTTAGAAAAATCGCATAAAAAAATGAATACTTATATTTCAAAGTGAGTAATTAAAAAATAACTAAAAATAATCGTTAACAAATATATAATTAGTATTTTACATATTCTACTGTATAATATCCCAAAATTTGGTTTGCGTCCATTTGCGTCTGTATTTTTAATATTCTTTTTTGTAGCCTGTTCCAGTAGTAACATCGATACAGGCGATATCGACATTATCGAAAATTTAAATTACGATAATTCATATTCTCGTTTTTATACTTATGATGATTTATATCAACTATTAAGAAATAGAGGTCTATTAAATCCTCACTCGGTAAAATCAAGAAAATACTTACTCGATATTTTGAGGGCTAGATACGAAATTGAAGAATGAAATTCGCATCATACAAAATTAGTTGAGCAATTAATTTTGAAGTTTACTTTGGTTTTACAAAGATTTTGGACGAAAAGCTCACGGAATCATATAAGATTTATTCAAGCTAATAGCGAGTGGCTTAAATGTGAACTTAAACTACCTACACAAGAACAAAATAAAACTATAGGAAGACCAATCAAAGATTTTGAAAATAGTTGTGCAAGATCTAAACGGACTAAAATTAAAACAATAATAAATACAATTTCTTCTTCTGAAATGATACAAGCTACACAAACTTCACTTCATTCATCTGGAAATAGAATTGCAGCAAATTTATTAAAAGAGTCAATTAAAACACCTACTAGAGCATTAAAAATTAAAAAAGCGTACGATAATTCATTGAATGTAATTATCCCGTACACAAATGATGAAGCTCTAGCTTTTTTCTTGGACAACAATTTAACCAAACAGCAATATTCGACTATCCACTATAAAAAAAAATGTTAATATTTATCCTTCTTACTAACACATTTTAGAAGCAAAAAGAAAGTGTTATCCTAAAAACTTACAAGTTAAGGAAACAGCTTGTGAAATCAATATACAAGATCTTCTTGATCATACAATTGTTCGAATTTTTATAATTCCATCTCTGCCAAAAATAGAAAACCAGATGCATAATTTTGAAATAATATATAAATGGGGCTATGACGGTAGTAGTGGGCAAGCTCAGTACAAGCAAAGATATTTGTTTGAAAATACAACAAACGATGTATGTGATGATGATTTATTTTTATTTTCTTTAGTTCCATTACAATTGCAGTGTAATGTTGAAAATAAAAACGATAAAATAGTTTTATGGAAAAATCCTCGGCCTTCATCAACAAGATTTTGTCGGCCAATTAAATATATGTTCAAGAAAGAAACTGCACAAACTACTTTGGAAGAGTTAAAAATTATTGAAGATCAAATCAAAATTATAGTTCCTACAACTATAAAGATTGATGAAAATAACTTAAATGTAAAACATACATTGGTTTTTACAATGATTGATGGAAAGGTAATAAAATAAATTTAATTATAAATTATAGTATATGACTAATTTTAATATAAAAACAAATTTAATTTAAAGTTTGTAATTCAGTATCTAACACATCAAGCCAAACATGTTACATCTGTGGTTATACTCTTAAAAATATGAACAATATCGACTCCATCCAAGTAAAATATATTGAAAATACTAAACATTTTGGGTTTGGACTATCCACTCTCCATGCATGGATTAGGTTTTTAGAATGTATTTTACACATATCTTATAGACTGGAAATTAAAACTTGTCAGGTAGAAACAATAAAATATATTATTAAATATTAAGTTAACTAATAAGTCACGATATTACTTAGGTTAGGTCTCAAGAAAATAAAGTGAATTTTAACAACAGAAAAAAAATGATTCAAAATAAATTAGAATTAGAACTAGGATTACTATTTATAGTTGACATAGTATTGCAAGGTAAGAAAATAAGTAAACAATTTATTTTTAAATAACTTATAACTAGTTTTTATGCTAAATAGGGAAAGGAACAACAAATGATGGAAATACAGCTCGTAGATTTTTTAAAAATTGTGAAAAATTCTCTGAAATAACAGGTGTTGACTTAAATTTAATTAAACGCTTTGGAAATATTTTGAAATCGATGGCAAGCGGTTATGAAATTAATATAAATGCATTCCAACAGTTCACTATGGATACAGCAAAACTATATGTTAAACTATATCCTTGGTATTATGTGCCTGCTAGTGTCCATAAAATTTTAATACATGGAGCTACTCTTATTGAATCTGCGTTACTTCCTATAGGTAAAATATACAAAACAAATAACTAAAAAATTTTAAACTATTGATGAAAATATTTGCTTAGGTCAACTTTCAGAGGAAGCGCAAGAGGCCAGAAATAAGGATTATAAAAAATATCGTGAACATCATTCACGAAAAATTAGTAGATTGGCTCAAAATGAAGACGTTCTGCATTTGTTATTAGTTTCTTCAGATCCATAAATATCTTCAATACGCAACACACCAAAAAAAAAAAGATGTTATTGGAAAGGGAAGTAAGAGCATTATACGTTGATAATATGAAGGATGAAGAAAATGACGAAATTTAAATCTAAATTGTATAATTTGTATTTTTAAAAATGTATTATTCATATAGTAAAATAATATATTTGATGTAAAATATACAAATGTTTGCAACACTTATATAAAAACACAATCTAGCTTTTTATTTAAAGATTTTATTTCAAAACAGATGCAAGATTTAAATTCAGCAGCCATTTAAACATATAAGTTGATCTAAATTACACATATTCTGAAATACTTCAATAAATTCCTCTTCTAGCCCTCCCTCCTTTTGGACCAACTTCAAAACCGATACCAAAATTCGATTCAGCATACTCAAAATTAATAATTTCGATATATTAAACAATCATTTAAACTAAAAATTAAGAGGTATTAATTTTTTCCGCGTGATTTCAGACCACTGTGGGCCGGTCCCCGAAGCCTTACCTGGAGCCCTCGGCCATCACCTGGCGCCATACTCCGGCGTATTTCGCCGTTAGAACCGAACAGATACCCACGGACTAAAGGGTTTCAATGCCGCCGGTGGATCTATTTGACCCGGGATAATAACTATCTTAGCCGGATTTATAATTCCAAGGACTGCACCAGACTCGCTCGTAGGACTACCTTACCGCGCCAGACTGGACGTAGAGACCCAGAAGGCCCCTCCAACGCAACCGTCCTTCAATGTTCTCCCAGCGGGAATCAGGCTGTACTTACCTACCCTTTCTAAGGTCTATGCGCCTATGAAGGACGCGCAAGATCCTACCATGTCCATTACCGAGCCTACAGCCCATGAGAGTCCAACACCTTTGCAGCGACAAGGCATAGCTGACACCTCGGGCTTCCGCTGCCCCCCCAGTACTAGTGCTACCCCCACTACTAAACAATCTTTCGAAAGCATGGTGTAACTAATCGTCGACGGCCTCGGATTTACCGCATTTGCTTTCCTTGTGTAATACATCAACTGGGCCAAAGCCCAGTTACAGCTGCTGGACGTCGTATCTGTTCAACCTAACGGTGCGACCGCAACCAACGACACGACAATGTACTTGCCTAGCACGCTCTACATCGCCAACGACGGCCAATGCTAGAAATAAGGATGACAACGCTCAACTTTAGGGGCAAACCGCACAAGGTCACAGTTTACCTGCGCTTACTTTAATTTCCTCACGTTGACATTCAGAGTACTGGGCAGAAATCACATCGCGTCAACACCCGTCTCGGGCCATCGCGATACTTTGTTTTAATTAGACAGTCAGATTCCCCTGGTCCGTGCCAGTTCCAAGTTGACCGTTACATGGCGGTCAAATCGGCTACGTGACCGACAACGCGGTCACTGAACCGCCCGGTGATGGTGAATCAACACCAAGATAGACACTACTGTCGGCGAACGGTGACGAGTCCACGACCATCTCGAAACTTTTTCGTTGGGGAACATGAACGCGGACGGCTGAAACCGCCCGCGCCGCGCCCACCGCCGACCCGGGTTTAGCAGGACAGAGTCTCGTTCGTTATCGGAATTAACCAAACAGACCGCTCCACCAACTCAGAACGGCCATGCACCACCACCCACCGAATCAAGAAATAGCTCTTAATCTGTCAATCTTTCCGGTGTCCAGGCCTCGTGAGGTTTCTCCCGTTGAGACAAATTAAGCCGCAGGCTCCACTCCTGGTAGTGCCCTTCTGTTAATTCCTTTAAGTTTCAACTTTGCAATCATACTTCCCCCGGAACCGATAAGCTTCGGTTTCTCGGAAGCTGCCCGCCGGGTCGTTAATGAAACGTCGGCAGATCGCTAACTGGCATCGTTTACAGTTAGAATTAGGATGGTATCTGATCGCCTTCGAACCTCTAACATTCATTCTTGATCATACTAGAACGTACTTGGCAAATGATTTCGCGTCAGTTCGTCTCGAGACAATCCAAGAATTTCAACTTTAACGTCTCGGTACGAATGCCCTCGCCTGTCTCTATTGATCATTACCTTCGATCCCGAAAACCAGTCGACGCCTGAGGGTGCCGCGATGATCGGAACTCTCTCGGCATGTACTAGCTCTAGAATTATCACAGTTCCAAAAATCTTGAGTACGATCTAAGGAACCACAATTGATTTAATGAGCCTTTTGCGGTTTCACCTTAATGCGGCTTACACTGAGACATGCATGGCTTAATCTTTGAAACAAGCATGTCACTACTGGCAGGATCAACCATGAATCTCGGTTTCACAACAACTGCGTCCAGCCACGGGTGAGGCCTCTTGAGCGAGATCAACGCGGACACCGGTCGAAACGCGTGCGTACGAGCGCCGGTCTACCCGAAGGCTAGTAGACGCCTTGGGAGATGGCGCGACCGGGACTGCTGGGGTCCCGCCGCACGACCGACCGTGGTTCATGTGATTACCGAGTGCGAATGGGCGCTCGTGACACAGTATATCTGAAAAATTCCCGAACTAAATTTAATTAGAGAATATAAATAGCGTTATCGCTCATACAACTAATGCATCATATAGTACAAAGTCTATCGAATATGTGTGCAAAATGTTGGCATGTTTGTTCACTTCAGTCTCGAGTTATATTCGAAAGTGTACGATGTGTTTGTAGTACCTTATACAAACTTGCCACATGGAACAAAGAAGCACAATAAAATTTTGTGTTCGACATCAAAAATCGTTTACAGAAAATTATTCTATGATATAGCAAGCATTCGGTGATGAAGCTATATCTCGCACTACTACGTATACTTGGGGGAAGCAATTTAAAAACTGTCCGAGAGTCTTTGGATGACGACGAACGATAAGGAAGGCCATCAACAGCTGTTCAAGACAAAAATGCTTCGAAAGTGCGTGCGCTGCTGCTCGAACATCCTCATCTTACCCTTCGGATCATAGCATAAAAGCTAAACATTGGTAAAGATGCAGTACGTACAATTTTAACAGAAAAGATGAACCGTCAAAAAATTTGTTCACGTTTTGTTCCAAATTTTTTGACCGATGAACAAAAAAAAAACGCGTCTTTCTTGCAGCCAAGATTTCATTGAAACTGCAGACAGCGATCCAAATTTTTTAAAAACAATTGTAATGGGTGATGGAAGTTGGTGTTTCATGTATGACCCTCAAACCAAACGGCAATCTTCAGCGTGGTTAAGTCCGGGAGCCCGAAGACCAACCAAAGTGAGACAGCAAAAATCAAAAATCAAAACAATATTAATCGTATTTTTCAATTCAAAGGGCCTAATTCACCGTGAATTTGTTCCAAATGGACAAACGGTGAATGCTAAATTTTATTTAGAAGTGATAAAATGCCTGATGCATCGTATTCGTCGAATCCGACCCAAATACCACCTTCAGGGCAGTTGGACTCTTTTGCATGACATTGCTCCAGCTCACACGGCGACACTATTAACACGTTTTTACGCTGAAAATAAAATCACCGTTCTCTCTCATCCACCTAGCGGTGCGGCAAAACTTGAATATGGTCAATCAAAGACTGTACAAGCACAATTGCACTGGGCCGAAAAAAACATTATAATATTACATTCGACTGATACTAGTGATGTGCTACTAGGAATATTCCTCAAGGAACGTTCCCGGGAA
The DNA here is from genome assembly GCA_014851325.1 of Pentalonia nigronervosa. Lineage (NCBI taxonomy): Eukaryota > Metazoa > Arthropoda > Insecta > Hemiptera > Aphididae > Pentalonia > Pentalonia nigronervosa. The sequence continues at coordinate 138,715 of JACXSJ010000381.1, forward strand.
CAAGGAAGATACCTCAACCACTTGAGAAGATGAAAATTTAAAATTTAAAAAAAATTAATTAAAACAGATAGGTAGAGTAAATAGTTATAGATTATAATAAAAAAAATAATTCAAAATCAAATCTTCACACTGACACCTGTAATTTAAGTGTATAACTTAATTTAGTTTTATATCTAATACGAATTAATAATTATACACCACAAAGGTCTGAACAATGTTTAAAAACGTAGTATATTCCCATAACTACATTCCCGGGAATTGCACATCGCTACGACCTACCCGCGCATAAAAATCGAATACAGAGGTGTATCTAACTGTAAGCTGTGGTTCAACCATATTATAACAAGTCTGTGCAGGGCCGCACGGCACACTCCCGGGGACATGGAGGGCCGCCAACCGAGAGTTTCGCGGTACTCGGCGGCGGCGCTCGTGTATCAAAAAAAATCTTCTGGGACTGGAAATTTTAGTCTCATCGAAAATCCGCTTAGTACGTTTTCCGATCTCAGTGATCATGACGAGATGGCGAGTTTCGAGGACTTTGGTAAGTAGAAGAAGATTTGAAAATCCGTACGTAGCGGTACCCTATAATACTTAGAAAAAAATTTTTTTTTTTAATCTTGCACGTACTCAAAAAACTATAACATGATATTATCTTTTCAATGCCGATTTCCGCCACCTATTGGTCAGTTCTAAACCAACGATTCAACTTCGGTTCTATTCAATCTATTCTGTACATACGGGCCGCGACACGTTAAGGTGCGTTTACATTAGGCCGCGAACGCGAACGAACGCGAGCGAATGCCACCGAATACATTCGTACGCGAATTTGTTGATGATTCGGCCGCTTACTGTGTTCGGGACAATTCGCGGTCGTTCGGGCTTGTACTTCAGGATTCGCATTGAATTCGCTTTGAAAGCCAATATGGTTTAAAATATTCAGTTGTGGGCACAC
>JACXSJ010000383.1:7751-20044 GCA_014851325.1 Pentalonia nigronervosa
AAAATTTTAACGTGCATATACAGATAAATAGATAACGATAATATAATAGTGTTAACTTTAAGTTTGATAATAAATCAATTCACTCTAATATTAAAGCTAACAATACAAGACTGATTCAAAACTGATCATTATCACGTTTTCTTAAAATTATCTTTTAATAGTTTAATATACTAAATTGTTTAATTTCTGAATTAACTATGTAATCTACGTTTTTATTATTATCTAACTTAACAATCATTCTTCATGCATCATATTTTTCTGGATCACCTACCATAAATTGTTCATGCATTACACGAGGAGGGCTTCTTTAAATGCGGCCCTAGTGGTATATGGCTATATCTAAGTAAAGGAAAAATTTGATAAAAATTTGGTTTATTCAAAATATCGTAATAAAAACATACATCTGAAAAAAAACAATATTAATAATATAATTTTATTATTTAACGTTTCGATGAAAAAAAATACGTTTATGATTAATAAATTTGAAACAAAATCTTAAAACTTACAGCTAGATTAACTGAAAATTGATTATGGGCGCGTAACGGCGCCTATTGCAGTAAACCAAACTAGGAATAATTAATTTTCGATGATTCGTCAAATCTATCAAATCTTGCATCAAAGTCTCTGCGTAATATGTGTCATATTTGCTTTAAATTTTTTTATTGAGCCATTGCATTGGTAATCGTACCAGCGCACAAACGCTCGTCGGACTTAACGTCGTAATCTCATTTTACAGGTGCGTTTCAGAGTTTTCGGAATACAAGAAACGGGTTAAATGCAGTTTGTCAGCAGGCGACGATGGTGGTAGTCCACTGACGAATGCTGATGCCGCGGCCGCGTGCGGACGGTTCGGCGAGAAGACACGAGCGACGTGGCTCACGCTGATGAGCCATGAGGACCAATTGTCTAGGAAAATAACGGTAATTGATATTAATAATAAATATATATACTAATAGAGAATTAGAATTTAGAGTATAAAAGTGTGGATTAAGCAATTTGCCGCATACAAGCAAAAGAAAATTGTCCACTTCTTAATTTTCTATATTTTCAAACCAACAAAATCCACAAAAAAACCTATTAATTAATGTATTATGTATTATTAATTACTTATTAATATAAAAATGTAGTTAGGATAAATATCAAGACATGAATATAGAATAAAACAAGTTTACAAAAGCTTCTTTAGACTTTTAATGGTCACAAATTTGTCAATTATGATGTCTTGAAAGTCGATTGACGAATGACGATACTAATTTGATGTCATAGAAGGGCGAGAAAATTCAACTGATTTTCGCCAATTGTAGATCTTAAAAACATTTTGATCTTTTTGAGATACGAAAACAACCTCTCCGACGAACGGTATTGATAACTGTCATACAGAAATATATTCTGAAAACAATGCTCGTGTATGGAAATATAGCTCCTATAAATTCTGGTTTCGAAAATATATAAACAAACTTTCATCAAATTGTTTTTTTCTATTGTATTTTGAAGTTTTGTAATATAGGTATATGCACCAATATTTCACCAATATCCATAAATGTATTAAAAACAAAACGAGAAGATATGTATAATTTTCTCCGGATTTGAATAAAAGTACTAAAATACGTTTGACAGTAGGTATAAATACCTAACAACATTTGTTACAATAATATTATTTAGTTATAATAATACCATAATAGTAGTTACAACGAAAATTATTGACGAGAAAAGCCGTTTACTGAAATAAAAATATAGTTGTGCTAAAATTAAATATACCTATAGATACCGAATAATAATATATTCATCGACTGCAGTCATCTAAGCAATTACTGGATTCCGGTAACAACGACCACCCCGGCACTCAAGTATGCAACGTATTACTCAATAATTCAATAATAAAATAATTCAAATTATATGTGTGTTAATATTTTTTATAAACTGAAAACTATAGAGATTTAAAACTTTTGCGGTATCAAATTTGTCGACCCTAAAATGTTGCCGCTCAAATCATTTGTCTTGTTCTGCTTGTATAGATAAATCTAAAGCTGTTAAAGTTTTAAGTGTGTTAATTAAATGGAAAGCAGTAACCCAAAATTCGGGTTGTAGTGCGAATATTTTAATGCAATTTTTGAAATGTAATTACTTTAATTAGTATGATATGGCTAATGCCAAATATAATCCCTTTTGCCATAATATATAATTTTTATTTAACTACCTGTTCATCGTTCACTCTATATAGCTACTTAACATCATTAATAAGTTTAATAGAGATAATGGTTCGATACCAGAACCGATACACCATATACAGGTGGTAGGTATCGGTTTTTTTCATAACCAAATAACCGTTATTTGAACCGATACTATAAAAAATACCAAATGTGCCAGCCCAATATGACAAAATAATTAAATATTGGGTATGCATTTGTTATTATTATTTACTTAAATTTAAAATTTTAAACTTTCTATATTATGTTTATTGTTATATATAAATTATATGTAATTAATTAATGTTAATTTGCTAATTGTTTAAAATGAACATAGTTATTTATTAGATATTTATTATTAACCCACCTTTAATCACTAATATCAATTTATTTAGAAAATGATTGGTGAATTGCGGGACGTACTCGAAAAGCAGATTATCGAATTCAAACAATTGGTCAACAACCGATTTTGTATGTTACAGAGACAACAAAACATATTCCTACAGTTTATTTTAGAGTATGCAGTGTCTTCGGTACAAAGCGATGATGTACGTATAATATTATCATTTTTTTATTAATGGAATAAAAAAATCTCAATTTACAGAACAAATGAAATGTGTAGTATGTAAATATACATTAAAAACAGTAGATACTAAAATTGGTAATACAATTATCTTTTCCATAAATATATTGTACATAATTTTATAACAATAATTAGGTAACCAACAACTTTGACTAATTAATTTCTACAGCACTTATTTACTATTTTTATCAGTATATTAGCTATTAGCAGGTGATTATCATAAATAAGTCTTAGAAACATTATTAATTACATAAAATAGTCTTAATTTCGAGTATAGATTAGTGTAGATTTATAATTAATTCAAACATATAATAGTTTTAACAATTAACAAGGACAATCTATTAAGTTATTTAATAATTTTAGTAAAATTATTAAACACTATGATAAAAAATATTCTTATTTTACAAGATTGCTTGTTACACAAAAAATAAGCATACTTCAGCACATGACAACAATGAAAAATTTAATTTCACTTCGTAACCATGTTTAAGCAAAACAAAATTAATAAATGGTTTTAGTGTAAAAATATTAATTATGAAATGTATAGATAACAAAAATTCGGAGACAACCTCGTCCTTTGTTCATTATAAATTATAAAAGGCACAAGTTTTTTACTTTTTTTTTTGAATAACTGTTATACATTTTTAATTACTAATATTTAAAACAACATCAACAGAATGGTCTCTTATTGTCCTTTATACATTGTGATGCATTAATGTTTTTACTCTGAAATCACTTTTTAATGAAGTTTTGTTTGTTTTTTATGAATATGTTTTTTTTAAGTGATAAGTTCGTGTCTCTTTCTAATGCGCGAACCGAGAAGTGATATTGATTAGCAACAGGCAGAAATTATAAAACCTATACTCATAATAATAATAATAATAAGTAGGTAGTAAAATAAGTTATTTTTAACAGCAATATGCCAATATCAAAAAACATACTATGAAAATAAATATATTTATACCTATGATATTGGCTGTCGAACTGTTTTCACTCAAAATCATTATTCGTAGAAAAATCATTGAATTCAAATTTAAAATAATAACCATACAGTTGTACTTGTGCACCTTTTTTTATAAATCATAATTTACATAATAATATAATATAATCAAATCATGATCCTTTTTTTTTTGTTTATTACTTTTTAAAAAGGCACTATTTCTTCCCATATCTGCCCTAAATATAAAGCCTTTGTAAATAACGTGGCCTATATAACGGTGCGATGTACCACCTGCACCTGCAGAAGTTGCGGCACTGTTATATAAGCATTTATGTAATTATGTTCATATATTATGTTTGAATTTTTTCAATTGTTTACCTATAAGCAATATACCGAATATAATATTATATTACGAATATCTATATATCTATATATCTATATAGATATATAGATCTACATTTTGTCTACTATTTTTTTATAACTAGTAACTACTCGTAAAGTCGTAATTAACTTAAATGCCATTCTTTGTATCTTGCCATGTATTTATAATCATTATTTTTTTTTTTAAACTATTTCAGATAAATAATAGAATTAGCAAAGTGTCACAATTCACAAACGATATTTCTCAATGTATGGAATCGCAAACATCGAAAGTAGAATGCGCTGAATTACATATAACAAAAAGTGCTTCCAAATGGTTGGACGACACGTTTGACAAATTGAACAGGTAAAAATGTTATGTTTTTATGGTTAGCTAGAATAGCAACGGTTGATACATTATATTATAACATAAAAAAGCTCTGGGAGATCTATCCCCACACGTGGTTATGTAGCATTGTAGATTTTTATTCGATGGTTGATGTTTAATAACAATTATATAAACAGCTGGTATTAAACAAATACTCATTAAACTAAAAACCTAGGTATATATTTTATTTAAATGGTTTATTTTGTAAAATTATGATTTTAATCCGAGTATAAAATATAATTGTATGTAATTCATAAAATGTATACATTTAACAAATTCCAAAACTTATTAAAAAAAAACACCTAATTTTAATCAAGTCAGCAATATGCAAATAATTGACATGGCTATAGTTGAGTTATTAATTGTATTAAGCTAGTTAAAATTTAAAATAATTTTTCAGTGAAGAAATCCAAAGAAATCATCGCAAGATATCAGAAATTGCAACATTTATCCGTTCTCAAAATAAAACATTGAAACAAACACAGTTTTAGCAATTAGATATTATAGTTTTATATTAACTACAGTTAGTTTATTACTACCTAGTACGTTTGTTATACTGTGAAAATCCAAAACATTGTCCATAATCACCAATAAATACTACTAATATACTACTATTAACTTAAAATATTCACTGAGCAAATTTGTGTTTGTATAAAACTACGAAATATTCCTGATTTTTAACATTTTAAACATTAACCAGTGATTATCGAGAAAAGCATATACAAAACATTTTTAGAAAATGTTAATAATTAATAAACTAAATGAACATTACAATTTATTAATATTACAATATTTATTTATTATAACATTATATTAAATAATAATTAAAGAATATTACTTTTTGCAACATAACAAACTGTCTTGGTATCTCAAATTACAAAGAAACCCTTCTTTTATGCAACTACATTTTTAAAGAAATAAATTATTTTGACAACCACAAAGTCTGTCTACAAAGTTTTGTAGTTTTGAAGACAATTGTTATAGCTTGCTTTAAAGAAACTTTACCGGGTAAAATATCGTACAAAGTAATAATAATTTTTTTATAAGCTGAAAACTGGTTTCTTGCAACTGTATTATAATTACTTGAAAATACCAGTTTTTTAATTTAATTTATACAATTATGATTGATTGGGCTTGTCTTCTGTATTTTGTTGTTCAAAATGTATATTAGATAATAAAAGTAAACATTAAATTACAAAGTAGAAATTAATTGTTTATAGTTTTAAAAATAAATAAAAATAAAATTTAGTACATAGGTACTTTAAATAAATACTGATACACCTACTGTAGGTTATTATACTTCAAGTTGTTCGTTATTTTAGTGGTAGCTTAAGAATGATTGAAATTCAAATTTGGACAAGATTATATATTCAAATGTATAAGAATTTTAAGCAAATTCCACTATTATTATGTCATGAACCTATTAACACCCTTCTACAATAAATCAGGATTGACTGAAAAGATTAAGGGTCCAGTTTGTGTCTTTGAATAGGGGGTAATATTTATGCAATATGCAATTTCATCGTTGCCGACCATGGCCTTTGTGCAAATTGCAAATGATAATTAATGAGAGTTTGATCGTATATGGGTACAAGTTCATCTACACCATACACCTGTGAACTAATGAACAGCACTTAGAGAGAGAAACCAGTAAAACTATGAGTTTGAGATGCTACAGTGTTTCCTTTATCACTATCTCTCATCCCTATGAATTGTAAGTATTACTAAATTAATATAGTTATAAAGATTAAATCAAATAAATTTGAGTTAGAGTATTTTATATAATGTATAATTAATTTCCATTTTAAAAATGTTTTATGTTTTTAATAGTTATAAATATTTTAATATAATTTAGCTTTTTATTGTTGTCTATAACTCTTTATTAACTATTTATGTATTAGCTAACTTATTATTTATTGTATAAAGTTTTGTTGATATTTAAAATTAAATATGTTTAAACATTGAGTACATTTAAAATTTACATTTTTTTTTATGATGCTTTATATCTATAAATTATAATGAGAAAGAAATGTATTATTGTAGATTTAAATCAAGTAATAACAACATATGTTAACAGTATGATTTTGAATTTAATTAACATCCAAATAATTGAACAATATAATTAATAATATTATAAACTTATAAAAATACAGTGGCGCAAATATAGAAAAGATGACTTACTAAAAGTATAATGGCAATTCTGAAAAATTAAATATAAAATTGAAAGCAATTTAATTAATATAAAAAGTATTAAAGTAGTAGGAAGTTCTAAGCAGCATCATTGAGAATACTATCTTCCAATGATTTGTATACGATCATGTCAATATCCATTCTGAAATATAATAAAAATAAATATTTATTTAATTGTACAAATTAGGTTACCGAAGTTTATTAACAAAAATTACATTATTCCTGTAAATTTTTTTAAATGGAAATTATAATTGTAAATAATAAATAGAATAAATTAATTGAAAACCATTTAAAATATTAAAATTGTTCTGACATAATTATAATAAAAGTAAAATTACATTTCTTAATAGATGCAACATTAATGCATTTAATATTTATCACCAATAACAAAATAACAAACAGGCAACTTGACAATTATAATGAAACTTGACCAACATTAATTATGAAATTTATTAGTATATATAAAAAAATGTTGCCAAAAAGTAAACATAATATTAATAAATAGTTTTATTTTTCATTAAATTGTAACCACATAATTAATAAATTCTTGAATGTACAAAAAGTTTAGTTTGAGAATGCAATTCAACTTACTTTTTAAATTCATTAGCTACATCATTTAATTTAGATGGTGGGCAGACCATTGCAGTTCTTATACATCTTGGATTAAACAATGACATAACATACTTATTCCCAATTTGTGGCAATTCCTCAAGTGTTACTTCAGATATTTTCTTAATAAGATTTCTAAATAATAGTTAACATTTATAAATAAATATAATTTAACAACACCATACAAATGTTTATTACCGATTATAATCAGGCGACAAGTTTCTAAAATGAAACAATACAGATTGTGTTATTAAGTCACCTATTGACTTTTCTCTTTCAGCAATTTCAAAAATTACAGAACATTTTGCAGATTCAAACAATGTCGTATCCCAAACTACACCATTCATTAAATGAGTCTCCTATAATGGAAAAATAATTTATTTATTCAATACAATTTAACACTATTTTTAACTTTTTTCATGATAACCAATGTTGATACATCAATACAATTTGTTGTTTAAATTATTTTCTTTAAGTATTGTTTTTTTGTATTTAAGAAAATAAAACAAAAAAAAATCAATATCTGTAGACATATTATTATTGAAAAACATTAAGATTTTAATTTTGAATTTTTCAAAAAATAATCAGATTAAACATACTATTATATTTTTAGTTTCTTTATATGCAGCAGGTACATTGACTGAACGATAAAAATGTAGCAACAGTAATCCTTCATTGGGTCGTGGAGTAATGCTGTATGAATATGCATGACCAAGTCCACGAATATTTTTCCACATCGGTCCCTATAAAATAAAAAATACTTCATGAAATATTGGAAAAAAATATTTAAATTTTTTATTTTAATAATATGACATATAACATACTTCTAATTGTGTAAAGTATTGTAAAAATACTAATAAAGCTGCCATATCTGGATGATTAAAGTCGTTGATACAATCTGTTACTTGTATGAAATAACTAGATTCAATAGCACCCATACCGATAGCACAAGCTCGTATAGCACATTGATCATTGGGTAAAATATATTCATAGTCAAAAACAATTTCAAATCTAAAATACATGTAAATACCATTTTAGTTACAATATACTTGATTTTACAATAATGCTTATATTATACTTAATTACTCACAATTTTTCTGATTGTTTAACGTTTGGTGGAATTAGTTGTTCTAATAGTGAAGATGCGTCAGGTTGAACTTCGCACAATACATCTAAATCAGCAGATAAATGCATTTTTATACTATCCGGATTGGCTAAAATCATTTTCACATTATTCAAATCATCATTAATAGATGACCACCCTTCATCAGATTCTAATTTATTTTGTAAATTTGATAAGAATTTATGTTGTCTTAGTGTACTGCATGCATAGTGGTTGTTATCTATACACATTAAACAAATATTTATAAAACCGTATTCATCTTACGCTTCTACTATATAATAAAAAACAAAATAAAAAATGTTAGTAACAACTTACTATTTTTGTAGATTATATTACGTAATATATCTCTTAACATATGATTACCATCTCTTCGATAACTTGAAACTTCATTTATTATTTTTATTAAATTTATAGAAAATTTTTCTTTTGTTATTTCTGTATTAAACAAAAAATTATGCAGCCACTTGATGCCTTTATGGTATTTCTTTGGTTCTAACTAAAAAAGTATTATTTATAATAATAAAATTTCTTATATTACTAGGGAGAAGTTACACATTATTTTAATAATGAATTTTACATTTAATTGAAAATTATGTAAAATAAATGTAATATAATTACTTGAAAGAATAATGAAATAATAGAAGAAAAGGTTCCACATAAGAAGTGAGAGGATGATGATGTTCCAATTTCTGAATTCCAATACGTAATATCTTTTTCTAATTCAGCAATAATATCAGTATAATGAATTTTAACACCTTCGTAATTGACTGTACTTTTCATTAATAAATCAACCATAATTGGTAAATACATTCGAAGGTTCATAGGTAAATCTTTGGTATTAATAAAAGTGTAAATCTGAAAAATGACAGTTACAAATTAAATGCTTTGTTTGATATTTAGTTTATCTAAAAAAAAACTTACATAGATAAAGTTACTTTTAATATTATCTACTTCCATGTATATGGGTGCATTAGTTATTTTAAATAAATTATGTTGATCTATAGTATTTGTTGTGAATGTTTTAAATGAATAAAACTGAATGCATTCAACATTAGGGATTTTAAGTGATGTTAAAAGATCTTTAGGTGGTTTTGTCTAAAACACAAGCATTCGTTAAACACAATTATACAATCAAAATAAATATTTAACTTTGTTAAAAATTTTACAATTCTTACCTCACATTCAACTTTGGCATTTAATAATTCAACTGCCTTTTTTTTCAAACCCTCTTCCCCTAATGTTTTTTGTCGTTCTTGTACTCTTTCCTTTTCTTTGTCAGCAAGCTCCTCTTGTTTTTTTATAGAAGGTATTCCCCTAACAATTACTCTATTACCATTAATGAAATATTTTTCTAATATTCCTTTCCAAAATGTTATTTCTTCAATTTGTAGTTGTTTTAGTATACTCATTTTATTCAATTTCTGTTCCAACTGAAAATATTAGTAATATTCATTGGAATCAAAGTGTGTTTTTGTTTAATTTCTTAACAATTTATATTAAATACAAAAAATATTACTCACATCAACAGAAGTTTTTCCATACAAAAAATCTTCTATAACTATTGAAGACAATTTGTCATGTGGGTAATTATCTAAGTAGCTTAATATATGAAGTTTATTTCTTTCAACAAAAGTTCTTAATCTTTCCAAATCAAGATAACTATCATCGACCAAAAGTTTATTTAATACTTCATCCAACTTTGAGGATATTATTTTAGGTTCCATTTTTTCAATGGGAACATTTTCAAAATTAATGATTATAGAAGGTTCATTATGAGAAGTCATATCAAATGATACCTATAAAAATATATACATAATAAGTTATAGATAAAATGTTATGAAAAATATTATATATACAATTATACTACACACATATATATTTAATAGTCTAGATAGTGAAAAAAAAATCATAACATTTTTAATCTATCAAATCAAAAAAAAAAAAAATATATATATATATAAGTATTTAGTTATAAGTTCTAATAATACTGTAATGTTTTTATTGATTGATTAAATCGTAATTTATCAATATAAATTAAATTAAATGCAATTATTATATTAGTTATTTTATTTGTAACTACAACATATAAATCAAATACTAAGTTATATTTAAATAAAAAGTTTAAACTATATACAATTTATTAAGATATTTTTTAGTACTATTTGACATAACTTAATTTTAAGATTTCAGAGATAGTGATATCATATTTAAAGAAAATTTATAAGCAATATCAGTAATAAAAATGATTAGGTTTTAAACAAAATATTTTATACACAGAATTTATATTTCTTACATCAGTACAGAAAGGATCTGCAATTTCAACCATTTCTTTAGGTAAAGGGCTTATTGGAGTATCTGTCAAGTATTTCAATAATAATTGACATGCAACATAACTAAAATAAAAAAATAACATTAAATTACATAATGCCTCATTAAATAACAGTATGTAAATAAAACAATTATTTACTCTTTTAAACAGTTCGGGCCTCTAAAACCAATACCTATTATGCCATTGGTTTCTTCATCAGAAGGAAAAAGAACCGCAATATTTGATGATAGAGTTAATGGATCTACCGGATTTTGCCAAGGTCTGACATAATCTCCTCGACTACCCTGCAACATTGATGCATTATATTTTACATATTCTCAATAATAATATTTTAGTAGGTACATTCATATCAAAAATACAAGTAATAATTACTTTTGATAAAATCTTTTGAATTAATGGCTCTAAAACATCAAACACAGTAGAATGATCTATCTTTCCACTTATAAGAAGTAATAAATTTTCAGGACGGTAAAATGCATGATGATATTGACGAATCTATAACAAATAATAATTATTCAATAACTAAAACATTTCTATTCAAAAACTAAAATTTTACATAATAAAACACTATTATACTACTATAATTCATTTTTACTTTTAGTTTTTTTTATTTCACTGATATATTTTTGCTAAGTATCCTATTAATTATTTAGAATTGTTCGCCTAGAAAAAATGTCATAATTCTGCTTTTTAACATGTGGATCATAAACAAATTAATTTTGTATAGTCATTTTCAAAATTAAAAAACATTTAAATTAAAACTATTATATTCATGATAAAATTATGTGTGGTATAATAATGTACAACAGCAAAATCCTAAACATTATTAGTTATGTAAAATTAAATTATAAGATATATTATGGTATAATGGCGACCAGTTTTCTAAACAACAAAGCCGTAAATATAGAATATGAGTAATTATTAAATGAAACACCATATTTGAAATAAGATATACAACAATATTTCTTAAAAAATTGTGATTATAGCATTTTTGCTAAGTTTCAATTATACTTTCAATTGCGGCAATATTGTTTTCTTAGAAGGACAAATTTCTAGATAAATTATTATAGTTGAGGCATTTTTTTAACAGGGCGATATTTTAAGTATTATACAAGAATAAATAAAAACAATATAATATCCTTTCAATGAATTATTACCTTTGTATTTGTAGTTGAATCCCTCAAGTTTTTCATAATACCTCCAGTTTCAGATTTATAACCACATTTACCTGGGTACAGGTTTTCTAACAAATTTCTTGATACAATACTTTCTCCAGTATTTTCCCTTCCTTGCATTTCACAATACACAACACCAGCATCCTCTGCTTCATAAGTTATATGGTGAACTTCCGTAATAAATCCACAATCCTAAATAATGAATTAAATGAATAGCTTGTAATATGTAAATAATTAAAAAAAAAAAAAAAAAAATGCATACTTTTAATGTAGGATATAATATGTGGTCAAGGTAGACTGGAAGAAGTGACAGAAAACCTTCACTACCAGCCGTGCTAATTGTATAGCAAGTATGATCAACATCTAAAAAATAATAACTGTTAATAGTCTAATATAAAATGAAAAAATAT